>JAUCNO010000548.1:10361182-10376807 GCA_032353835.1 Enteromius viviparus | reverse complement strand
TCTATCTGCTGTCTGTTAGCCGTCACGTTGCCGCCTACGTCCCGCCTCATTGCCCATTTTGGATCATCCGGGAGTAATGCGTGGTGACGCGTTGCCAAGATGGCGGCGGCCGGCTCCGCCCACTTTAAGCTTCAAAAACGCTCTTCACAAACCTACGAGTGACGTCACGGACACTACGTCCATTTTTTTTTTACAGTCTATGGGAAGAACACATGCTCTTCTTCGTCCTCACGAACAAAGGGACAGAGACAAAGTGTGCAGCATTAGGAAAAGGAATCCTGAGTTTGTTTTTATCTATTAGAAGCAAATATTTATGTCACGTATTTCATTCATGTATTATGTATGTTAGCGTTTATGATATTGAGTTTATAATGTATCTCATTAATCACGTATTTACGCAATCTCTTGTTTCCATTGAATCTCGCAACTGAATTAGTGACGATGCTACTGAACGGCGGCGGCCGCCTTGCAAACTGAAGGGTGTAACTGTCTTTTTGTTATCCCCATAACCCAATTCGAAACCCCGGGAATGGCTTGCCAGGAATTCTGCCGAAGGGATAAGGGTTTATTATATCAAGCGCTTTGTCGCTGTTTAGGGACATATGACTCGTGTGTACATGCTTTTGAGAGAAACTGCTCTTTTTGTGAGTTTGTGGGTGCGCAGGGGTCCCTGTCTCTTCAGGAGCAGGAAAACGTCTTCCAGCAATCCTTGCTTGACTACTAGTGGATCTGTTTCGGCTGCTGGAGCTGAGGTGGTGTGAGTCAGTGAAACGTTAAGGACAGTGTTCCTTTTTAATTGGCCTAAAAGATAAAAAAAACACTCAAGAAGAGGGGTACTAATGATCAATGTGTGCAAAACCACAGGCAGATCAAATCACTGACATAAACGGAGCAGACGGAGGAAGGGGGAGGTGGGAGGGGCCGGGAATGCAATGAGTGAGTTGCTCTTATAGCGGCCTCTTGCAAACCCCCTCTGCATGAATATCGCTTGGCCGTGATAACTCAACCATGCAAAGTTATGCTTTCTTCCTCCGATGTAATTAGAGGAAAGAAAATGAGAGAGTAGGGGTTGACTGACATCTCCGCACTGAAAACTGCCTGCACGACGCCCACACAAACGATGTAGAGCTGTCTGTGACGGCTTCCCATTCAGATGACTCTGTGCAGCTCGTGCCAACGAGGTGGGCTAATCCTCACATGTAACACACACTGCATATAGTGAGGCAACGGATTGTGTCTGCATAATTCACTCAAGCATACTCAATCTCAAACACGAATACACAGTCTTCACCTCTAAGTACCGGGAGGGGAGAAACACGAGAGCGTGAGAGAGTCAATGAGCGAGCGCGACTAAACTGTGAAAGCAGCCTGTCCATTCACAAATTTTTTCTGGGTGCGCTATAACAGCGTGCTGCTTGGGCGCGTTTATGGACCCATTTTTTGCAACTATATTGTGTGTCATACCCAGAACTTTGCGTGGTAGAGGACAGAAACAGAGCAGCTTGCGGGGTGTTCAGGCCATGGCAAGACTTTGCCCCGCTCTGTAGTTATTTACAGCTTGATAAAACTGCTTGATATTATGATAGAAGCTCTAGATGAGACGTTTCTTTCTCGTCGGATGCCAGCCGGGGAATTATCCAGCTGCATGGGCGTTTTCAATGGCATTGGCTTCTTTAGTCAGGACAGCAATGTTGCATGTTGCTGAAGAAGAAGAAATCTGAAGTCCTGCAGGCAAAATGGTGCCTTATATAAACGGCCCCGCCCACTGAGGCGAGCTTTAGCAGGAGCGGTGCAGTTTTCACTGCGCGATTAAAAAAAGGCTTCAGTTAGGAGGAAAAAAGGAGTAAGGGTGAAGTGCCAACAGGGAAACTTGTTTGTTTTTTTTGGGTCACATCCTCTCGTCACTATGTTTCTTCTTTTTTCTATGACACCCATGTATTCCTAGAAATTTCACTAACAAGTTATTTATTTAGATTTTAAATCAATACATTGGTCAATTTATTGACAAATTGATAATTATTTTAAGTGGAACTCAGTAACAACAAATGTACCATGCATTAGGATGTATAATTCAGCTTTCACCATTAGTATTATGAAAATGAATGAGGGCCACAGTTCTTTAAGAGTATGAGGTTTAGACCCACTTACTGTTCCAATTGGCAACACAAAATCTCTAATATTAATCTAAGAGTAGTGAAGTTCTAATAAGCTAATAAGCTAATAAGCAATAAAATATGATTAAACCCAAGGCATGTCAAAGCTCAGCTGTACTGAGTTGCTTCAAGTCAGCTTAGTGAAAGAATTCAGGGAATGTAGACCTCACCGCCACATGGTGTAATGCCAGAATGTGGGTGTGTGTGTGTGTGAGAGAAAGAGAGAGAGAGAGAGAGAGAGAGAGAGAGAGAAAGCAAAAGAGATATTGCAAAAGATCTGCTATTGCCAGTGATCAATAAAATCAAAAATATCTTTTGAGACAGTATGCCAATTTAACCTGGTTATGCTGATAAACCTTTTTGGATTGCATGTCAGAGATTCAGTACCTGTCACTATTTGAATCCAATGATTTGCTCCTGCACATGACTATGGCAATCTCACACTTTGGGTTACCAGCTCCTGAAAAAAGAATGAAAGAAAGAAAAAACAACACTGTGTTGGCACATTTATTAAAAGAAAAGTAAAACAGCATTTAACACTAACCGACTTTTGAGTGATTTTTTTACCTCGTAAGGAATCTCTGTGTACCTCGTATTGCCTATTTTTTCGTAGGTTTGGGGTAAGGGGATAAATATTAATGTGTATAGAAGATTTGCACTTTTTTTTCCAAACCAATGCAATAAATTTTCCTTCACAGCTTTACATTTTTAAAGATAAATGTGTGTAATAAAAATCAAAACAATTTTTATCAAGAATTATTAACAATATAAAGAGCAAAAAAAAAAAAAAAAAACAAGCAGCATACGCTCTTCTGTTTCAGTAGTGATTTGAACACTAACAGCACATCTGTATGTTTCGGCTGACAACATTTTGGATTTGTGATTAATGACAAAATTTTTATTTTGAATTGGAGTATTCCTTTAATTGTTGAGGGGTCTCCTCTAGAGGGAGCTCTTTCTCAGACTAAAATGGATTTTGCACATGCACTGCTGAGTGTAGTTTTTATTGTACATGCACTGCAGTTGCTAGCATGTGCATGCACTTACACACAAACACACGCAAAGCTTAAAGCCCTTTTAACAAAAATGATTCACAGACCGCCACAATGTACATAATGACTCATAGCTGTAATAATTTACAGCAAAGTGAAGCATGCACAGGCCTGGGGCCAATCTGTGATTCAAGGGACAGATGGGTGTGTCCCACAATCATTCTTGCCTTGTTTATTGTCCAGTATTCTGCAAAGGACATAAGAACATCATACTGCCCAAATCAAAACAGTAAAGACTCAGTAAAGACTTCAGTGTGAATGTATAAGTGATGTTAGAGGGCAAAACAACCCACAATGACAAAACAAAATGTTTTTGTATGTCTATTTAAAAGTACTAAAAAATACTGTTTTTTTTTTAAATATTTTTTTTTAGAAAAATAATATTTTGTCTTGTTTTTACATAGAAATATGTAAACATGCTTAAAAACTAAAATCTTCTTTTGTAAATGCTAAAAATCAACCTTAACGACATAAATATGAAAACCAACTTACTACATACCAAAAAGCACCTTTTAATGCCTTTTTAGTGATGAAAAAAATAAAAAAAAGCTGCATAGTGACTTTTTAAACTTTATCCAGAGTCTGCTCCACAAATATTAGGTCTTGCTTTCTTACTGTAACATATGAGACAGATCAATTGAGACTCACTAATTGTTGTTTTAAATGGGCTATAGTTTACAAAAACAAACACAAAATGGTCAACCACATCTGTAAAACATGAAGTAAAACAATGTAAAATATGACAAGAACAAACAAAATATACCAATGAACATGTGCACCATTATTTGTGCTGTAAACATGAGGATTACCATAAACCACTACTGCTAATAAAAAATAATAATAATAATTAGACTTACAGTAAACCAACCCAAATAAATAAACACACTCCCACACGTTGTTCATGTTAAAAGAATTAAAAGTTAAAATAGTCTACATGAGTAAAAACAAATAGACAGATAGATACAAATTAAATAAATGCACAAACAAACAAATATTTTAACACCAGATTATTATGCAATCATGGGAAATTAAAACACTATGACTCATATGCATTATGAGCACTTGGACAATACATTGAATCCACAATTCCACACATAACAGAGACACACCTTAGATCCAGGTAGAAACACACACCCTTGTAACAGACATTCAACACTTCACAATTTCTGGAAAGACTAGTGTTTTTCCTAAGGAACAGTTAGTCACTAGTCTGCATGCATGTATGTGTGTGGGTGTGTATGTATATGTGCTGGCAACAGCCCTTAATTTAGTAATTTTTCTGATGAAAACACAGGTTGTTTCTCAGGGTGTGATAAAACAGACTTGTCCTTTCATGTCTGCAGGTTGTCCCCGTACAAGCCGCCAAACACGCAACCGTATGCTGCACTGTGCATTCCATAACGGCCGATCAAACAAACAAATCACGCAGGGCCTCCGGAATGCTACTCTCAAACACTCTCAACAGGATTAGCACAGATGAGCTACTGCAAGGTATTACACCAATCAGATCAGACCCTCCATCCAACAGTTAATTTCACCCTTCACAGATAATATGCTCAATGAACATGTCGGTCTTTAGAAGAATAATAGCAGCAGCTATTTTTCTACACAAACAATCCAAATGATTGGAATTCATTTAGGAAAGAGCAGTTAAAAGACTGTAAATTTAATCATGCACAGTGATTTCCTGCATCAACGTCTATAACTTGTTTGGGAAATATGCCAGTTGGGAAAAACACCTCTAATCTATTCCTCCAGTCTTAAGGTCTTATCCAGATTATGGCAGCACATTATTATTATATTTTTTTCTTTCCAAACCTTCTAGTATGCATGAAAAAAATGCCTTTTATGATTGACCTGGTAACATCAGAAGCACCTTTTATTATGGGTCCATAAGGTTAACAATAAAAATCTAAGCACTGGGTGCGACACTCAAATAATCACATTACGATCTCAGAGTCAGATCATATGTTTATGCAAGTATACAACCTATAGCATGAAAAAAGAACCACATCTGCAGTGGAAAAATTATTGACACTGGAAGAAGAAGTTTGACAACACTACAAGTACATACGACATTTTTTTAATGTGTGTTATACTGTATATAGTTCAGTGAAGAAACTCTAGAGGTGCAGGCTGACAGGTTTTTGTTGTAACTAATAATATTGAGAGTTAAATGACTTGAGACAAGCGGATTGGTTCATGCTGCATACAGTATGCAGCCAATGAGCTTAATTCCATGCAGGTATATGGCTGGCTAGCATTCACTCGAAATCCCTGTAGCACGCTTGCCGAGCTTCTTTGAATTCCTTCTACTTTCCGTTATTTTAAGCTATTTGTGCAGCAGCAGTATGTCTTAAATATTCACAGCACTGTATCACCATATGCATTAGCAGTAGCAAGTTCCTGTAAATGCTTGCAGCAGTAGCAACAATCTACATTTACAGCAATAACCAACCACAGGAAAAAAAAAAAAAAATCAGCAGCAGCGTAGCAGATCTATTCCTCCAAGACCAAATATATCAACATTGTCCTGTCAAGCACCATGTCATGGTTAATTTTTCATTTTAATTCAATTTTTCATGTCAATTATTCATTTTACACAAATAATTACACATACTGTATAATACAAGTTTACTTAATCTGAGTGCTGAAATTAAATTAATAATCTTTGTTTCATTTGTATTAAGTAGAACTGTTTTGTTTTTTGTTTTTTTCGGAGTTGTAAAGTATCCATCATACATTTAACTGTATTGAAGTAGTTTTCAACAACCTCATGGGTCTTTGTTGTGTTGTGTTTTCTTATGAAATTTTTTTAAGGAAAATCCTTCCACTTAAAAAATGATCAGGAAAACACAGATCTCTGTAAACTTCAAGAGGAGGTAAAATCTCTTTTTTTAAACTCTTTTCTCTCTCTCTCCCCACTACAAATCTTTTCCGGCTGTCCTCTTGCCCCAGCTGCAATTATCAACAGAGCGTTTCACTTCTCTAGGTTGAAGGCAGTTCTTTCCAGGACAGAGTGCGACTCAGACGCTATATAGGTAAGGCACAATGCTACATTTTCATTTCACATTCACATCAAAACTGTGGGTAACTCAAAGTCAAGGGTTTTTATAATTTTGTGTCACAACAACACAGAGGACAGGCATAACATTAGAGAAACATCATTAAAAGTAAAGTAAAGTAAACGCTGGATTAAAAATACAGCAAAGAAATTTCCAACAAAGTTATAATATATGCTGAATTATGGTAATGAATATTTATTAGGCTTTTTTTCTGTTGGATTTCTTTTGCAGTTAGTTTCCTTCACTGTCATCTACTTAGTCAAGGCAAAGTCCTGCTAAGGATCCTCAAAATAGGTTTATGACATGGAAGGTATAGGTACTTCAGGAAGGCATTTTTTGAACTATGAAAAATGTTATTGCAAAAAAAGCTAATTTCTGTATGCTAGTGAGAAAGCAGAATGGAGGGTTTACCTGTGCAATGTTCAAGTGACAGGATAAAAGGGTGTAACATACTTTCATAATAGACCAAAGTAATACAACACGGCAATACAAATTATGCCATGGATTCAAGAATAAGAACAAAAGATAACCTTTTTACATACTTATTAAACATAAAGCCTCAGACATACTTTCTGCGTTAATAGATAAACTAACTTTTGAAGGAAAGAAATAATTGAAACATACATAGAATAGAATAATACACTTTGACATTGTTAAGTGTTAACAGAACATGTGTCTTGTTAATGTAATGAACTGCACTTAGATACTTGTGGTTCATTCAAAAATGTAAATTCTGTCATGTTTTACTCACCCTCAATTTCTTCCAAACCTGTTTGAATTTATTTCTTATGTTGAACACAAATATACTATATATATTGAAGAATGTAAGTAACCAAATATTTGTCGGCCCCCTTTGACTTCCATTGGATTTTTTTTTCAAAGAAAATCAATGGGGACAATCAATGGTTTGGATACCAACTTTTTTCTTTTGTGTTCAGCAGAAGAAAAAAATTCAAACATGTATGGGACAGCTTGAGGGTAAGTAAATGAAGACAGAAGTTTAAATTTTGGGAGAATTTATCAATTTAATTTCATGTATTGTCTGCTGATGTTTGTGTGAAATATTTATTAAGCAGCTGCGACAGCGCAAAGTTCAAATGCAATACAAATAAAGTATATGCATTTTGTGATAAAACTGCATAGTAGTGTAATAGTCTATTGGTATTACAAAGTTTAAAATGTCCAGTAAAATTTTAAATGGCAGCAAAACAAAAGAAGATTCATGTTCGGAAATTGTGGACAGCCAAAAAAACAAAAAGGCTATGGTTGAATATGTTGTTATTCGTCAAAAACAGGAGTCAAACCATTTTAACAATAAAAACAATTGTTAAACAAACAATATACAAAAAACAAGCTGCATTAGGTATGGAATTTTTTCTTGCTAATTACCCTGAAAGACGAAATCAGCTTCACTCTGTGCCACTATTAACAAAGCATGTGTTTAGCATAAAGGCAGGTACACTCAGCGGTGTGTGAAACTCTGGATGAGTAGCTGGCAAAAGTCAAAGTGTGCAGAGTCTAACAACAACATATTATTATTATAGACAGATGTGAATTTTAATGTGCCGAATCTTATAACCTATAAATCCCATAACTTCAAAAAATATTTGCTAAATAAATGCCCATTTCCATGGAAACCAGATTTTGTAATGCACAAGTGACATTTTTTTCTACAATTAAAATAACCAGAACTGAATGAAGAAAAAAATTATTTATTGGTAATTTTTGGTAATTTCATGACCTACCAATTGGCAACGAACGTCGTATGCACGTCATTCCATTACCATCCTATTACCAGCTCACAACGTCGTCAGTATGTCCTCCTTACGTAACAAGATAACTAAGAACGTCCCAGATTCGTACTCTTTTCATAATGTATTAACGTAGTAATTTCATGACTTATACTGGCAGCGTATGCACGTACAGTAATTTCATTATCATCATTTACACATTTCTTTATATGCTTTCTGGTTACCAGCAAGTAAACTTCGACACACAATTGAACGTTCTTTAAAGATGTGTTTATTTTCACCAGTGCGCACCTCCAGAACTGATCACCGCACATATTAATATTGACATGAAAATATTTTATTTTTTGAGTAGTGAAACTTGTATTTCATAACAACTTATGAAAGTAAAATAATGGCACAGACTGGCACATCATCTCATTTCCCGCGAAGGACAGCGCGTTTGACTGAGGCACAATTTTATTTAAAGTTTAAGTGTCTGATAGAAGAATTAGCGTTAGCTTTTCATGGGGTAAGTCAAACTATTTATAATA
The DNA here is from genome assembly GCA_032353835.1 of Enteromius viviparus. Lineage (NCBI taxonomy): Eukaryota > Metazoa > Chordata > Actinopteri > Cypriniformes > Cyprinidae > Enteromius > Enteromius viviparus. Next base: position 10,368,256 of record JAUCNO010000548.1, on the reverse strand, counting down.
AATAAATAAATAGGTTTAACAAATGTATAAAACAAAGTTTTTGAATTCTATAAAGACGCTAAAACACTTTTTAATACAAAGGTTTATTTTTATAGTAAACCGTTAGCCAGCCCACTGTTGTCTGGAAGTTACCATGACAAGCAGGAACATCAGCTGCTGTAGAGGAGAGGACGCATCTAAAATGTCTGCTAGCAAAGGTTACGCTAGCATATAGTTTAATGATGCTGTGTACGGGACATCTTTAATGCTTTCATTCACTGTATATCCAGTATTTTCATTAATAACTTTAGTGTATTTTACTGCTCATGCTGTGTCTTTTAAAATAAATAAACTGAATTCATTTTGAGTCTGTATTCATTATTCACAGCTGTTGGAACAGTCTTTACGTTAGTTTCGGCCTATTATGAGGACAAATTAGGTTAAACTGCATGTCCGGCCATAGAAAATTAATAATATTTAAAAGAATAACACCAACTGATCAGCATAAAACTATTGATCCACGACGTTGCCACAATGTTTTTTTTATTTTTTTTTTATTTTTATTTTTTTACAAAAAACAAGAAAATTTGCAAATAAATTAGGTTTAGGAGGTAGAAGGGGATGCAGCAATAACTTTAAAGGGACAACTCTACCTCTTCTAAAGACGCATATACATACCTTAGAGTATACAAGGGTTTTAACATCTACAGAAAATAGAAAAAGACTTGGAATGACTAGCAATTTTGATCAATATTATAGCTAATCCTAATAATGCCCTTAATAATGCACATACATTTCTACAACCAAACGATAGCTTTAGCAAATTATAAAGAATTAATAAAATAAAGAAAGAATTCCACAATTTATTAAGGTTAAACTAAAAAATTTGTATCTGGTGAAAATGCATCCCTTTTTTTTTTTGTTTTTACATTTTACAAGATAATACAAATTAAAATGTTTATTTTACTTTAATGTCATGTCTAATGTGTACTTGCTGTTTTGTAATGATTTGTAAAATTTACCAGCAATATTTGAGTTTCTTTCTCTCTTTAGATCATGATGAGTGTCCCTTTGGATTACGACCATGACTATCATTATCATGACCATGACAACACTTCCAACCACAGTGACTATGATGACAGGGATTTTGCAGACTTCCACACAGTCTGTGACAAACAAGAGGTCAGATCCTTTGCTGGGGTGTTTTTGCCAGTAGTCTACACCCTAGCATTAATCCTTGGCATGGCCGGAAACTCTCTGGTCATTTTAGTTTACCTTTCCCAAAAACGCTTAAGGACACTGACAGATGTCTTCATCCTCAACCTGGCTTTCGCAGACCTTCTTCTGCTCTTCACACTGCCCTTCTGGGCTGCGGATGCAGTGCATGGCTGGGAGATTGGAACAGCCGCCTGCAAGGTCACTTCTGCTCTCTACACCACTAACTTTAGCTGTAGCATGCTGCTGCTGGCCTGCATTAGCATAGACCGCTATCGTGCGCTAGCCAAAGGCTCCACCACCACCCACGCATCAGCCAGGAGCAATGCCCGCAGGCAGAGGATAATCATGTGCCTCCTGGTTTGGGCACTTGCCATTGTCCTCGGATTGCCAGATTTGGTGTTCTATACGGTGAAGAAGCAGCACTCAAGTGGACGTAATGCCTGCCGGGCAGTTTACCCACACAGTATGGCACGGGCAGCTAAAGCAACTTTGGAAATCCTGGAATTGTCTCTGAGCTTTCTTCTTCCTTTCCTGGTGATGATGTTCTGCTATTGCAGGGTTGGAATTGTGTTGGGTCAAGCCGCAACTGCTGGTGTACGTGGTGGAAGGAGATGGCGGGCATTTCGAGTTTTGATAGCAGTAGTAGGCGTGTTTCTCTTGACCCAGCTCCCCTATAATGTGGTAAAACTAGTCAGAGCCCTGGATGTGATCTACATTTTGGTGACAGAATGTGAAGTGAGTAAAAACCTGGACCGGGCAAATCAAATCACTGAAAGTCTGGCCCTCACACACTGCTGCCTGAATCCTGTTCTCTATGTCTTTATTGGCTCATCCTTCAAAACGCACATTCTGAAGCTTGCCAAGCATTGCGGGCAGACAAGAAGAGGGTACCACCATGGCAATGAACAGCCCACTGTCGAGATTTCCCTTAAGTCAGGCACACAAACTAACACTCACTCTTCGTCGGACAATGAAGACACAAGTACATTCACCATATGACACCACAAAACTTCAACAATAAGGACTGCCAACTATACTCCAGGACTTTTTTTTTTTAAATGGGCTCCACTTTATATTAAGTCTGCCTAATACATGTGTACATACAATAGAATAAGTACACATTGGCACATGGTATCTACAGCTCTAATATGTTTGTAACTACACTATTTAACAACCCACTAAATGGTATGTTTAAGTACAAATGTGTAACAGGACATTGGCAATAAGAGTAAAAATTGAATAATTTAACAGGAATAACAGCACTTTTTTGGTAAAGAATGTGTTACTCTTTATAGACAAATCTTATGGATTTACCATGTAATTACTCAGATGCTACACATAAGAGGCCAGTAAGTTAGGCTTTACATATAAATTGTGGCTGGTGTCAAGAATGTTACACTTTAATTTTAAGTTGATTTTACCATGTATATTAAGAGTTACAATACCATTTATGTACACTGATATTGCAGTGATGCACCAACTCCTCCCACTTTACATATCCCTAAACCTACCAGACTCCAAACCCTAAGATCCCATTTCTACCCATAAAACCAACCCTCCTCCACCCCCTGGATCAAGGTTAGTTATGTAGTTTCATAATTCCAGTTACACAAGTACTTAGAGAAGTGAAAAAGTGTCGTTAGCAATGTCCTGTTACACATTTGTACTTACACATACCACGCTGAGGGTTGTTAAATGTGTGTAGTTACATAAATGTTACAGCTGTAGATACGATGTACCAATGTGTATTTACACTGTGGTTACATACTACTGTATGTATACATATAGTTAATACATAAGTACACAGGTATTAGAGACACAATATAAAGTGGGACCTAGTTATTTACAAAGTTCATTAAGTTCGAAGAATAATTCAGTTTTGATGTGATCACTAACATGCATTTAAAGTTGAACACACATTTTTTCTTTTTTGTTAACTTAGATAAACACAGGCACTAAACACAAATTCACTAGAAAGTAAATTTTTTGTTCAGTGTTCACTAGAATTATAGCTATCGTTTATCCCCTCTCAAATGATGCTCAAATGATGGGATGGGTCACAAATTTCAAATATTCAATTAAATTTTTTTAAATGGAAATGACCCAGTCTAATGAGCAGTTAATTTATGTATATCGATATACTGATATAAGTGTCGTCATTCAGCTGTTTATTATATAAAATGTTTCAGCAAGTTACAATCATTATATGGCTTGAGTTGAGATAGCCTATCTTGTGCATGTGCATGCAGGGAAGGGGTATGATATCGGAATAATATTCAAATAATTCACAGTAATCTCCCGTATTTTAAAGAACAAGTTACAGTATGCAGCTTAGACATGCATGGAATCAGAGCACGCAGAATTACATGGAAAACGTTACAGAATCGTTTGTTAACAACGCTTGTGTGTTTTTTTATTAAGTGTTTTGGTCGCTAATGCTCTCTGCTAAACAAACAAAAGTGCCATTGTTCAGTTTTAGGTTATAATATTCCATAGGATTCCCAAAATTAGAACACTAACCAGCATATTTATCAGTTTTGCTTATAAAAAGTGTATAGTGATCTCAGGGATCTTGTGTACCCTGCATACCAGACGTTACATATTTGTATTTTATATATCAAAAATCTAAATATACTTTTAAATTAAAGCATACTTTATACAATTGGACTTGTATTGAGTTTTGGTGTTGTTTTCTGGTTTGGAATTCCATATGTGCTTGCACACAAAAGTCTGCAGGAAAACAAAGTATACAAACACATAAACAAAGTCACATGTAAAGAAGATTATGCTTTACTCACAGGATAGAAGCCACAGCATCTGATTCTGGTTGTAAGTGTGTGGTTTTAAAGAAGAGTTTGTAAATTAATGGGAAGGTTATTATGACAGCACAGATGATATATGGAAAGCAGATTGGAAAAAGACGTCCATAAACAACAAAAGTGGTCACCCATATATATATATATTTTTAAATGTAACAAAATAAGCAAATAAATAAATAAAAGCACAGAGAGAGATGAATTGCTGGTGTATGAAATGGCATAAAGGGCATAAAACCTCTGCATGTAATTATCACTGTCTAACACCTGATAGTTTCTCTGTCAATTCTTTATCATCAGTTAGGAATCTAGGTGTGCAATTTGATAACGATCTTTACTACATCTTCACATTTAGCATTTGTCAAAAAGAACAACAAAAAATGTAATTATGACCTACTGTATTCTCTCAAAGTCAAATGCAATTACATTAATTCATGCTCATGTTCATGTTCATGATGACAAGGTTAGATTATTGTAAAGCTTTATTGTGTAGTTGAGTCCAGTTGGTCCAAAATGCAGCAGACAGATTTCTTACTGGAAGCAGGAAGTATGATATTAGCCCAGTTCTGTCAACACTGCACTGTCTCCCTATTACATATACTATGCATTTCAACATCTTGCTAATTACTTATAAATTAAGTATAAAAGTTTAAAATCTGAAGTTTAAAATCATTGGTTAACCCGTAAGCCAATTACATAACATTTGATTTTAACGTATGTAATGCGCCGGCTAGAACTTCCGCTGTAAACACAAGTATGTGGCGAAACCAAAACCATCGAGTGAAATACTGTGAAGACCAGATGTGACGTGTCTCTACATGATCAGAAAAAACACGGCGTGGCCCTGGACGATCAGATAAGAAGTGACATGGATCTAGATGATCAGATGAGTCGTGATGTGGCTCTGGATGATCAAAGGAGACATGATGTGTCTCTGGATGATCCGTGATGATGGGACAGGAGTCAGGAAGATCAACAATGAAGTGGCGAACAGCACTGACTTGGCCTGACGGGTAAAGATCAACTTGTGCAAACCTTGTGCAGACCTGTGATAACTTCACTTGAAAGTGGAAATTTGTGTAAAAGTGTACTTAACTTATGAGGATTTGCTGTGGATAGACTTGGTTCCCAAACATCAGCATTGAACTGACTTTGATTCATGATGATCGACTGTGACATGGCTTGATTTGTGGAGACCAGTGTTGACTTGAGTCTTGATGGTTAACTTGGGCTTGGTTTGGTTTTTGAAGTTCGGCGCGGGCTTGACTTGGCTCCTCAAATGACAGTTGTGACATGCTGGAACACTGCAGATGTGCTGATTAAGCGCAACAGACATCACAAAGTCATACGCGGACGTGACATTAGAGTTGCATTCCTCCACGACACCCAAAGTCCACGCACAACAGAGTACAATCCAAAAAGACAGCGAGAGACGTACGTGGACCCCAGCGTCTAAGCTGAGTCCTTAGTGGTTTGTTGATACAGACACTAAAAATCTCAATCAGAATCATGTCCGGTAAATCAGAGTGTTGAGCTATGGTGAGAAACACCCGGATCTCCCAGTGTGCGCATACCATGTTTTATGGGAAAGTACAACCATGTGGTGTCCTTATCTGACCTGTGACCTTCTAAAAATCTGCTGGATCCTGGTGTGGCCGAGTATTCGAGTATTACGAAGGGTTCTGAGACGTGTGGATCCGTATGTAAGGCTTTATTACAAGGGATGGTCAAAATAGGCAGGGTCAAACAATGGAAAACAGGAATGATGAAGGCAGAAATATAATAAACCAAAGAGAATGCAAGGGTCAGTCAATCGGCAAACAGAGTCCAAAGGGGGTAAGACAGAACAATAATCCAAAAGGTGGTTTCCCGGAGGACTCTAACACAGGGAACAAGGCAAGGTCACACGGGAATTTTTTTTTTTTTTACGAGCATAGACACTCAATCCTCAGCGATTTGTTACAACATGAATGCTATTTAAATAAATGGGATAACGAGATTACATGGGTGTGGTGCTGATGAATTATCATGGTGATAAACAAGGAGTGACAGAAGGGATATGTGGACGCAATGGGAAACAAACACTTCACACTAAAAGTCCTTGGAGCAAGACAGGGGAACAAAAGACCAGAGTGGCACACAACATAACTGTCTGGGGTGGAGTGCCCTCTACTGCCATTAGCAGGCACTCCAGCTCGCAATCATAACAATATACAGTGGGTACAGAAAGTGTTAAGACCCCCTTAAAATTTTCACTCTTTGTTTTATTGCAGCCATTTAAGTTTATTCCTTATTAATGTACACACAGCACCCCACATTGACAGAAAAACACAGAATTGTTAACATTTTTGCAAATTTATTAAAAAATAAAAACTGAAATATCACATGGTCCTAAGTATTTGGACCCTTTGCTCAGTATTTAGTAGAAGCACCCTTTTTGGGAAAGATGCAACAAGTTTTCACACCTCGATTTGGGGATCCTCTGCCATTCCTCCTAACAGATCCTTTCCAGTTCTGTCAGGTTGGATGGTAAACATTGGTGGACAGCCATTTTTAAATCTCTCCAGAGATGCTCAATTGGGTTCTGGCTGGGCCTTTCAAGAACAGTCATGGAGTTGTTGTGAAGCCACTTCTTTATTATTTTAGCAGTGTGCTTAGGGTCATTGTCTTGTGACCCCCACAGCTTGATGCTGTCCCCACCATGCTTTACTGTTGTGACTGTATTGAGGTGCATGGTTTTCTCCACATACCGTGTAGATTTAAGGTAAATAAGTTCTATCTTGGTCTCATCAGACCAGAGAATCTTATTTCTCACCATCTTTAGCAAACTCCATGCGGGCTTTCATGTGTCTTGCACTGAAAAAAAATGCTGATTTTTCCGCCCTTACTAAAGCTGCTTTGACACAATCTGTATTGTTAAAGGGTCACAACACCCCCCTGTTTCAGAAGTGCTTTTTCACACCTCTGGTTTGAAAAACTTTCTAAAAAGGGGCGTTGTTCACTGGGGGTAAGGGGTGGGGGTAGAGTGTGGAGACAAGGCGGAGACTGCTTCAAAGGGGGA
>JAUCNO010000548.1:10318850-10342610 GCA_032353835.1 Enteromius viviparus | reverse complement strand
ACATGGACATCTTGGATGACATGGTGGTGAGTAAATTATCAGCAAAAGTTTTTTTGAAAGTGAACTTCTCCTTTAAGCTCACGTACCTTGGCTGATTCATGCCCAGGTGCAGATGGTTATCTGCCCTATTTAAACGCTGACTTTTGAACGAACTGACGAGAAGTCTTGATTGCCTCAGTGTATCATTTCCGAGCGTTTATTTCTTGTTGATTCTCTGTTATTACCTGGACTGTTTATTTACCTGTGATTCTCGCCGCCTGCCCTGACTTATCTGCCTGTTCTGTGACAACGATTGCTACCTTTTCCCTGTATATCCGTTTGCCTGTGATTTGACCATTAGCTGACTTTGAGAATAAAAGTTGCATTTGGGTCCAATGTCTTCCGAGGATCCACTACACCTAAAATAATACATATTTAGACTAAACTGCATAGGCCACTTATGTATGCATTTGTAAATAAATGAATAACTCCAGTAAATATTTTTCTGAGCAATAACTATAGCTCTTTATTAACATCTTGTTCCTTGTTTCCTTGCCACTGTGTAAATAAATGATGTTTTAATGATAGTCGAAGAGAGCAGATGTCTGATAAACTATCCCACAAACTCCTCATATAATCACAAACACAAGCAGACTCGTTTTCAGAAGGTGTTTATGAAGTAGAATGACTCGCAGCAAAATGCATAAAATCAGTCATGTTCGATACAGCATGAGCGCATTACAGGCCCTGAATAATGCACCAACTCTCATCTGCACTAATGATGTCATACGGCCGTCATCGGCAGCAGGTCTTCGACTCGTTCGGCGTGATTAGAAAACTCATTTTCAGGGCTCTGCCGTGAAGGTGCTTCACAAAGCGTTTACAATATATTTCAAAGCAAGCCGGCAGGGTTATTATAGCGTTATGAATCTGAGTTAACTTCACGTCCGCAGGGAACGCTGAATTCTTCGGCTTGACATCTATCAAACCTCCCCGCTAAATTGTGCGATTTGTGTTCGCGTGTCCTTTATTAAACCCTGTGCTGTTCAACTAATAGACGCTATTTGTTCTCTCACGGAGCGCAGAGTCTGAACGACTAGCATCAAGTCAACTGACGACTCAACTGAGGATAGTGATTGGCGGTCAACGCCAAGTTGCTAGGGTGACCTGAGTGGGTGCCAGGGTGTTGTGTAAAGAAATGTAAAAAAAAAAAAAAAGATATTTCAATTAATTCATTAATTTGAACTGTAATTAATTTAACTGTAAATAAAGCAATAATAAAACAATTAATATTAACTGTTAATTTATAATTGAAAACTAAAAGAAAAATACTGAAAATCAAAATGAACTGAAAATAATAAAAAAAATCTTAAAAAAATAAATTATAAATTAATAAAGAAAAAAAGAAAATGACCAATAAAAAAATCTTAATATAAAAGATATAAATAATAATACAAAAATAATTGTCAAATAAATAATATCTATATATAAATGATTTATGTTTGCAGAACTAGATTTAAAACTCTAAGAAAAGCTTAACTAATAATACATATAGAATGTATCAAATACATATATGTATTTAGCAGAATGACATAAGCACAAAATATTACACTAATTGCTTAAATATTCTGTGTCAGGACTAATTTATTTAATTAACAGTATTTTCAGTATCAGTATTAATTGTATTGCATCCATGCATGTATTGTATTTGCATTGTTTCTATGACATCATAGTCATAAGGTTAGATGGAATCTTTCTATGTTTTTAGTAAATAATTAATTAATTATTAACTTCTTTAAAATAATAAATGCATCTAATTAATTTTCTCCTGTAAAAATATAACCTCAAATTACAAATATATATATTTAAACCCAAATTCATGTTAATGTTGATAATCTAGTTATAGAAGAGCTAAAGCATTTCTCTGCTCTCAGTAGAAGTTTTTTGCTGTCTGGGAATATGTGAGACGTTTCTGAGGCTGTCAGTGATCCTTCATTTAATGGAGAGGAGAAGTGAATTCACACACACTGACAGCAGGACTAATGGACGTGCTGTAGAGAAAGAAAGGTTACTTTAAAAGCGTGTGTATTTCCACAGACAGAAGAGAGTTTGTGATTATGCGGCGGCTCGCCCACAGAATGAACAGAGCCATTAATGGTTTACAGCATGCGTGTGTGTGTGTGAGAGCAGAGTGTGTGTCTCACATACACATACACACATACGCATTTGCGCAATATGCATGTAAATGTATCTCAAGATTAGTACTGTCCATCAAAGAAAGAAAGAAATTAAAACAGATTTTATTCCTCCACAGAATAAAAAAATTAAAGCTATTTCACCCTCAGAAATCATATCATATACGTATATACTTAAAGATCTTCACGTCAGACGGTCAAAAATATATTGCTATACACAATGACATTTATTTGTATAATATATTAATATTGTACAGCGGAATACTGCTACTTTTAATAAGAATAAATATAATAACAATAACTACGGCATAATAAAATTGTTGTCTTTGCTTTAATTTTAATTGTTCAGCACTGTTTTTGCACAAAAAGAAAAAATAAAGGAAGGGATTGGATTTTTTTATTATTATTTTATTAATTAAATTTCATTTAATTTAAGTTTCGTACCTATATTTTATTACCAGAAATTAATTTATTAATTAGGTATGTTTAGGATGATTACAATTTAATTGAACAATTTAAAAAAAATAAATGCAAAACAACAAATTTGGTAATAATAAGAAAAATTAAAAAAATATATAATTTTATTTTGGAGCTGTTTCATGATTTCAATTAATTAAACTACATTTTCTTAAAATTTAGTCTACACTGTAAAAAAAAAAAAATCTGTAAAATATACAGTAAAAAATGGCAGCTGTGGTTGACCGTAAAAAATACAGTTTTAATTTAAATTTACAGTTAAATACCGTAATTTTGATACTGAAAATGAACTGATATAATGTTAATATACCAACTTATTAAAGTAGTGAAATCTGTTTTGTATCTTTGAAATACACTGATAAAAACCAAATGCAGGTGATGATGTGAAAGTCTTACGATGAACCAAAGCTTTTAAATATGAATATATATAGAAGGAGCTCAGAGTCATTAACACCATCATGATGGGACTCATTAAACTCAAATATACAATAAACATTCATTTAACAACTTTACATGTAACACACAACCATAATAAACATCACTGATAAACTAACACTAAGGCCATGGCCACAGTAATATGTTTTGGTTTGAAAATGATCTTTTTCTCTCTGTTTTGGTCAAGGAAAACTTCTTTAAAACAATCCAAAGTGGATAAATCTGAAAATACCGTTTTCGTGTTGCAGTGTGGACTGTGAAAGCAGAGGGTTTCGAAAACGATGAAGCATTTTAGTCATATGACCAATTCAACTAAGATGGTGGACGGCGCTGTAAAGCCGTTGTTTTGCTCTCAATTTTGACAGCCCTATTAAAGATAAATATCAGTTTGTACAGTTCGACATTTTGCCGCGATGTTTCAAAGAGCCGGAAAGTAACTAAATGGCAAAAGGAAATGATGCATATCTAGTCGTCTTGCTTTTCACACATGCGCAGTACAGGAGGGAAAGCGTTTTCAGTCGTTTCAGTGTGAATGATCAACACTTCAGAAACGATTGAAAACGATAGTGTGCACACAGAGCATTTTTAGACGTATCTGGATTAGTGTAGACTTGGCCTAAGACTTTTCTCAGTTCAGAGTTTCATCAATATTCTTTTTTTTTTAAAACATAAGAATAACCAAAGGTAACTGCAACAATTGATTTGACACTTTTATTCCTCAGAATTGCAAATTTCACGTCTTCTGCTCAGATGCTTTTTTGGAAAAGTGTGAATTGCTAAGATACAAAGTTCCATAGTTTGCAGCGAGACACAAAAATAAAAACATTGAAAACAAAACAAACATCAACAATTCATACTGACCATGACGTTCAAGTCAAGTGTTTTATTGACCGGGGCGCTAATTGTTTACATTCATTAAGTGTGTGTGGACTGAGAGAAGAAGAAATGCATGTCTCTTGAGACGTGCTAAAAGCCTCTCTCCCGTCTGCTAATATTTCACGAGAAGCACAAGTTCATTCTGACGCTCGTCCCTGATTTACAGCAGCTGGAAATGTCAATACAGCGTCTCACATCTTCACCCGTCTGTCTCTGCAAGTGCTTCTTTCTCTGTCTGACTCGTGCTCATTAAGTTTGTTGTAGGGGTTTAAATGCTACGGGTCTCATTATTTTTCATTATTTATTCAAATCTGTTTCTAATTTAATAAGAGGCTGGATTTACTGTGCAAATCTGTCATTCAGGACTCCGACTAACAAACTGGAGCCGAGGAAGATTTTCATTTAATTGTGTAGACATTTAAAAGCTGTTAAAATTCTAGTTTTTTGTCCATACAAATATTTGCATAAAGATACCAAAGCAATCCAATCTGATACATTTAAAGTGCTTTCTATGGACATCAATTCACTTTTATGAATTTCTTTTGACTTCTTGACGTCTTTGACCCATGTGTGTATGGCTCTGTAATATGTCAATATAATTTTAAATGTATAAAAAGGTTTTTCATGGCTGTATGTAAATGTAATGCTACCAAACGATTAATCACAACCAAAATAAAGTTTTTGTTTTGTAGATGTATGTATAAAAATGATATGAACAGATTTGTAAATATCGATTTTTAGACTTTTTTTAAATGCAAAAGTTGTGTGACAATTCTTCAAACATCCTCCACACAAAGACACAGCATCTGAGCGCAGGGGTTCGGAGGGACATGTGGACGAGTAAGTGATGACAGGACTTTTATTCAGAGCGTTAGCAGCACCCTGCAGAGGTCTTGCATCACTGGCCAAAAACTCTCTCCTCCTGCCTTCAATCCCTGCAAACGCTTTCATTTTTAAACATTTTCACTGTTGCATGACTGAACATATGCTGGGAAGTCAAAATTAGTCTCCATCTCGGTCAGAATCATTATATAAGGGGTTCTGAATACTAAAGCTGTGTTTGTGGATTCGTTAGCTTGTGCTTGCCGCTCTGTAGTTTGACAGTCGGACTTAATTAGAGTCGTCACTCTCCTCAGCACAGAGCTAAAAACGCCCCGATAAAATAAAGTGAAGCCCATGAGCTGATAGAAAAGAGCTCAAGCTCCACGAATAAAACTTTTTGAATTTGTGATTTTTATTTGGATTGGTGCAGATAGAAATCAAATCAATTTGATTCTGATCCGGATTTATTTATTTATTCTTTCTTTTGTCTACTTTTTATTTTATTTATTATTATTATTTATTTATTTTGTTTATTAGTGATGGAAATCCAATTTTTCACAGATAAGCTGCTCTAGAAGCTCATTGTCATCGGTAAGCTCATGAGAGTCTCGGGGACGCCTCGCCGGATGCGATTTATTCAATAAGTTCACAGAAATGACACGCAACACAAAACCCTTTTGAAAAGCCGCTCTGATGCCAGGGAAACGTGGCGTTATTGCAGTAATATCACTATGTCAGCTACAATACAGCATGGAATCTTTCTGGAAAAGAGAAAAATAGGCCGGCGCTGAGGTTTGACACCAGGAATGTGAAATTACAGTCAGTTTGAGTTCAACTTACTTTGCATTCAGATGGATCTGCTTCCTCATGCGCAACCAAATATCTTTGGATCTGTGCCGCCATTGGCTGTATTTTGATGAATTTGATGAAAAAGCCCTCAGAAAGAGCAGGGAGGGAGTTCTCATCTCTCTAAAGCAAATCTCTGCTGATTTGTGGCCTCTGTTATTTAAGATCCGCAGACACCGTAGGAGCTTTATTGCATTGAGCACAGACATATCATCTAAACATCATCTAAAACTGGCCTAATGTCAGTGACAGGCCGAAACTGTGTGTGTGTGTGTGATAAATAGCTAACTAGCACTAATGATGCAAGTAATGAACAATAATTTAGAGCTAATAAGAGTTAATAAGAGCTAGTTAGTCATAGCTCAAATAATTGCTTTTGTAAGTCATGTCTGATAAATGTAAAACAAACCCTAATAGTCTTTTTACTAACTTTCTAAGTAAGATTAACCCTAAAAGTCCTAATATCTTATGAATATTTTCCAAAAATATGTGCAATATCTTGTTTATGGGTGAAATTTTAAAACGTGTGTAATAACTAAATAGTAAATGTATTATTTTTATAATTGTACTCATCTTTCCTGAATAAGTACAATGTCTTGCTTTAAGGACAAATATTTTTTTAATATTTTGTTTGTACTGGAAATGGGGCATACACTGCTGTTTTTTTTATTAATTAATACATTTATAAATGTTTTATAATAATAGTTTTTATACATAACAAAACTGTTTCTTTTAATATCATGATAGACTCAAAACTCTGTTTATAAAAAACAAGTACCACTGTAATGTAAGCTGAACAGCAGTTTTTTATCAAATTTCAAGCAACTTTGTGTTTTATTAGTTTTATTGTCTGGTCCAGTTTGGTACAGTCATACTTGGGATCAGGAAATGAAGCTTCAGTTGACTAGCAGTGACTCATTATAGTTACGTAGCACTGAACTGGGTCACGAGCTGGTGTTTTTATATCCAGATCATTACACAGCGTCTTTAGAGCTGAAGACGTTTCTTTCTGGACTCTTCTGCTTGCTCAGGCTGAGGTTATGATATTTAGTTTAACAATAATGCCCTCCTGGGCTTTAAAGTCTCTGGATTCTGTATTTTTCTTGTGTTCTGTATGCTTTATAAACATACAAAGTGCCTGCAGCTTCAAAATAATGAGGTTTGATATTTACTGCTGGTCTGCAGAGAGAAAGGTCACAACTTCAGCCTGAACTCTGTGCAACTCTTTAATGTGTGTCAGTTAAAACACATAATTTCCATGCGACTACTCATTTCCATCAACAACATATGATCGGTGTTTGTCCATGCAGCAAATTACAAGAACACAGAATGCTTGGGTGTTGCTATGTGGTTGCTAGGAGCTTCTGGATGTTTTTAATATGTGCTGCAGTAAGGGTGTTTTGGGTGGTTGCTAGGGCGTTGCTATAGTGTTCTGAATATTTTAAACATGTTGCACTGCACTAGAGGGTGTTTTGAGACATTAGAATGTGTTCTAAAAGCTTTTAATATGTTAAACTGCAGAAGGCAGTGTTTTTGGTTGGTTTCTAGGGCGTTGCTAGAGTTGTTAAAATATTGTGCTGCAGTAGGTGTGTTTTGTGGGATTTTTAGGGTGTTGCTAAAGTGTTCTGAGAGTTCCAACACTGTAGAGGGTGTTTTGGGTGGTTTCTAGGGCGTTGCTAAGGTGTTCTGAGAATTGCAATGCTGTAGAGGGTGTTTGGGTGGTTTCTGGGTGTTGCTAAGGTATTTTGAGAGTTACAACGCTGTAGAAGGTGTTTTGTTTTGGGTGGTTTCTAGGGCGTTGCTAAGGTGTTCTGAGATTTACAACGCTGTAGAGGCTGTTTTGGGTGGTTTCTAGGGTGTTGCTAAAGTGTTCTGAGATTTCCAACACTGTACAGTATGTCTACATTTTCTGTCCGCAACTGTGACCTCTGGGCAGTCGAAAAGACACATTTGCTTCTCCATACTCTTCTCATCTGTGGGCTTTAAACAGCAGACATATTGGCTTTAAGATTAGTAGACAGCAAAGCAGTCCCATCTCCCTTTTAACACAAATATATCATTTTGATGCTGTTATGTTTCTAACAAACAGCATGAATACATTAAAACCATTCAAATTTGGTATCGGGAACATACATTTTCTGGGAAGAAAGCTTTTTCACACACTCTCTAACACAAACAAAAGGAGGAAGCAACTAAAATGTTTAATTATACCTGATTTTGCTGCAACTGTTCCACCCTACAGTATCCTCTGTAAGACAGCCTGGTGCTGGTTATGGTCTAGACGCGGTAGAGTGAGGAATCTTGTGTCCAGTGCAGTGCTCTCTAACAGGTAATTGTATCACCCTAAAATATTACTGACAATTTCTTTGTGTTTTGTGCAAATCAAATCGGTTTATAAAAAAAGAGAGTGCCTATTTTAAAGTTTGCTTCGGACGATTCCATAGCTGTGAGCTCCACGCGAACACCAGATGCTCATTGCTCATGTATCCGCTGAGTGCAGCCTCACTGCAGCTAGTCCTTCTGACACTTACTGCTGCCTCCTGATGACTCTGTAATGGTTAAACAGGAGGTAAAATTTATTTTGGGCATATATAATAGGCATATATAAAAACTTTGGTTTAATAAATATAGTATTTATTTCTTTTTTATTCCTGTTTCTATATAAAGATGCAGCAATGATTTTGTCCTCCATTGTTTAGGAATTCTGCCTCCGCTTGCTACGTAGTAATCACGTCACTACTAGAGCAAGCTCCTGATTGGTTAAGGTGGTGGGAATTTTTTCGCCAAAGTTCCAATTTTTTTCAACTTGAGCGATTTGCACGAATCGTACGTTTATGCATGTTAAGCATGTAAATCATCATGTAATACATCAACATGTAAATCACTCACGCTTAATGATTCATTTGCATCTGGCACCATGAGAGTCTGCACAACATTTACCTTGCACTCTTTGTACAGAGTCGGGACCAACGTAAAAAAAAACAAGTAAAATGTGCACATGAAGGGATGATGTACTTTGGTTCCAGTGTGAGTTTTCCACCACAGAAAATGGTTTTATATCGAAAGTAATGAAAACGCTGATGTCTCTTGTTTTTGCCACGGCTTTAGCACTTGATGTTGGATTTGACTTGATGAAGTGTAGCTGTTCTTTGCCCTTTCATGTGCACTGCATTGCTTACCGCTCTCTTAACAGGTGTAGCTTTTAGTAAAGAGCTGTGGTTGTTTTCTAAATACCTTTGCATAGTGCTCATTTTAGCAAGTGTTTGCAAATTGTCTTGTAATTTTTTCACCGTTTCTTATTTCCACAAGGAACTCAAAATGTTGCCACACCAACGCTTTAAATGTCGCTGGCGCATCTTCTTATTATAGTGCTGCTGATCAACTTTAATCCCAATATGAGAAAAACTAGTACTAGCAATGACTGACTTAACAAACACCACTAACTACTTGCATTCTAGTCTTGACTAAAGAACTGTTGAATCAGAGTTTGATTTCAGAAGATGATTCATGCATTGTTTCAGGAACTACAGTGATCCGGTTCTGAGGAGGCAGAAAGCGCATTAATCTTCCACTGATTGGATTAATGTGATTCTCATTCATAGCAGATTGAGAGCGTTAGAGAGAGTACAGCAGTAATTCAGTGACAATCGCAGGTGGGTTTGGGAAAATCATTCCAATCAAACAATCATAGTTTAACCCAGTCTGTATCCTAACAGCTGCTTTCCGTCATATGACCAACTTAAAGTAGCAGACTTCAGCGTTTGCATATGTTATGAATATTTTAAGAGTTAGAAACATCTCTCTCTCTCTCTTGCTTGCTCACTGTAGTCCTCATTATCATTGGATGGGTTTGTGGGATTTTAGGGGGTCATTAATCAGAATAAACGTCTCAAACAGCTGTGTGTGCTGATTCCTCTGCTGTTCAGAGTGCACATCTCTGTTTTATGTGATCAATAAGGAGAAACGAGGCCACAGAAAAGCACATGCATCTGGACCTCAGACTCACTGCGGCTGTAGATGAAAGCAGAAGCTTTTCTCCACCGACCAACCTTCACCTCACGAATCCTCCCACAGGCACCTGCACTTCATGCAGCTTTGAATGATTAAATTAGCGAATACAGGCTGTTTTGTAATGCTATGGAAAATCACTTTTCTGAGCTCACTGGTTTTGGTTATGTAAAGACATTTCAGATTGAATCCGCTCTGCTTCATGCACTCAGAATACCAGCAAGTTTTTATAACGCAATTATCTTCTATTGACTGTTTTATTGAGATTTGAGGTGCTTTTCAAAGACTAATTCATCTGAAAATAACACTTTCATTCCATTTTGTTCCCAACTTTCTTCCATGTATGGAGATGTTTAACTAAACATTTATACAGCACTTTTCAGTGCACTGTTAGAGTCTTACGAAATCCATTATTTCGATATCCTTATTACGATAAGATGTTTTGTTTGGCAGCCCCGAGCCCTAGGAGGCCCTAGCGATAACAGATGCTTAGAGCCCATCCTGGACCCCGCGTGCCCCCCACAGGAAGTGGAGAACGTGGGAAATGTTAGAACTTTCCCCCTTGCGGCTTAGGAGGTGGAAAGGGGAAGGCGATGGATAACAAAAACGCAGAAACTGAGGAAAGGAAGTGAGCGATATTTAAGGCGGTGGTGCAAAGTTTGGCGGGGTTATTACAGTTTTTACCCATTGCTTGAACAACATAGACACATGCTTAAACCAAAGTAACATAACTTGAAGTTGTTGTAACCATACCTTAAACAAAAAGTGTTGCTTAACACTTTAGTTGCAATTCTGCAACACACTTACTCCTTTCT
Source organism: Enteromius viviparus (assembly GCA_032353835.1). Taxonomy (NCBI): domain Eukaryota; kingdom Metazoa; phylum Chordata; class Actinopteri; order Cypriniformes; family Cyprinidae; genus Enteromius; species Enteromius viviparus. The sequence continues at coordinate 10,332,157 of JAUCNO010000548.1, read as the reverse complement.
ACAGCACACTTTCTCCTGAACACTACACACTATTTCATACAGAAGACACTTCGTTCAAAAATGAAATCTCAGGGTACCATTGGGAAAACACATCTATTAAAAATACAAAACACATTGGGTAATTGCAACCACTCAAATACACACCTTAAGGCACTTACTTGAAAAACTGAACACCAATTAGCCAACTACAAAAAGCCCTCATTTTAGCCATTTCAAGAACTTTACAAGTATGGATGGAGGGAGAGCAATAGCAAGAGGAAGAGGAAGAGGAAGAGGAGGAGGAGGAGGTCAAGGTCAAAGAGGTCATGCACGGACCCATATTTCTAATGATATCAGAGCAACTTTGGTGGACCATGTCCTCAACCATGGCCTGGCTATGAGGGAATCTGTGGCATCTGTAATACAGTAAGAACATTCCGACTAGAAAACAGGTGTGTCTTCACCTCTCTACCTTCTACTCTACTCAGATGGTATTTACAGCACTGTTCAACAGTATATCACATTACCACATCATGTGTGCAGGGTATTGCAGGGTGCTAATGCTCCTCTTGCAGCCAAAGTGGTAGTTTTTGTGAATCATACCATATTTAGTTATATTGAGATGTTTCAGTACAGTGGATGATCCAGTATATACAGTAAAGTACTGTAAGATAAATAAAAATAAAAGTAAAAATAAAAATAAGCAAACCGATGACAATATGTGTTTGTATTTCTCTAGAATGACTCGAAGACCTTCTGCGGTAAATATCACATTGTGTGCCGCCATACGCCTTCGAAGGCTTCTGCATCATCATGCAAAACTAGGTCCGTACAATAGCTAACTTATACTCACATTTCTAGATGCTCTACATAATATAGTTATACAGAAAAGACCAGATCAGCCCAGGTTTTGTGGTGGTATGGGAAAATGTCAGTTTCCATCGGGCTGCTCTGCTTTTTCCGTTTGGAGATGGCATGTATATGACCGCCAACCACATGCCGGCATACCTCTTCTGCAGGCAATGAAACAGGCCCGTGGCGGCATTCAGGTGACAGCAATCCATGGACGGCGGGATCCATGAGCCCACGTATGCACAGTTGTCATTATTTGTGTTTACAGTGTAGTGTTTTTTCTATCACTGTTTTATGTTTCGTTTAATTTTTTTGCTTTATCTAAATTCATGTTACTGCAATGAACAATATTGAGTAGGCCTATTTGCTTTTTTGGTTGTTTAAAAATATGTCTCCTGAAAATATGCCTTCTGAATAAACCGTGAAAATCAAAGACTGCTGTGTTTTATATAAAGTAGACTAGTGTTTTCCCCCTGTTCTGAAAGTGTATGAAAATAATTCAAGTGTGTGTCATTTTGTCAACAGAGTCACATTTTGACAAAGGAATGTTAGGTTTTGATAGCAGAGTTTAGGTTTTGAAAGTAGAGTTTCAATTTGACACAGATGTGAATGGTATATTTCTTAGTGTTGTGTCATGTTTACTTGTGTTTAGAGTTTTGACACAATGAGCGAAGTTTTGCAAAATGTGTTCAAGCAACGGGCAAAAACTGTAAAACACAATTCCAAATATTTCATCTCTTTATCTCAAAACACTAAACACAAACTCTAAAATTCAAGCAACAGTCACAAAACCATCGACTTCTGTTGCAAAACCAAACATTTGACCCAAAACTATTTTAACTTTACTTAAAATTAAGCACAACTGCCAAAAACCACACAAAGCCAGCCAATGTGCAAACACAACTTAGCAATGATTACACACTACATGAATAAATACAAAACACTGTGGGATAGCGGGAAAATAATATTTATTCATTCTTTTATTCTTGTGCTCACATTTAAACAAAAAAAAAACTGCAGCAAAGAAAGTTATATATATATAAAAACAATAGTTTTGCACAAATGTAACCCGATAAACTTGTTTCATCCTTATGTTGTGTCTACTATTGTGTCTACTGTCTACTAGTGTCTACTATTGTTATGAGAACATGCGTTTTTTTCCACCCTCATGTGGCCATCTTTCAATTCTAAATTGAAAGTGTAAATATATATATATATACATACATACATACATACATACATACATATACATATATTTTTTATTCAGAAAATGTTTTCAAACACAGTACCATTGAAAAAAAAATTCATTTACCCCTTCCTGAGACAAGTATACTTTTTACCTGATTTCTTCTCTGAAGGTTCGCATTATAGTAGCCACCGTGAACCTGCTTAGGCTTGGTTGCACACATTGCCCTGCCTCCCTTATAGTCATGCCATGCACCAGAACATGATCTATGAAAGATGTCATTTGAAATTACAGATCTTATTCTTGGTCTTAGTCCTTGCCCACCACCTATGACACAGACTCCTCTTCCTCGTCTATTGCTCCATTGTTGGATCCACTCATTCCATTTGCAATTGACTGAAATTGGGTTCACTGAACACATGGACACATGTGTTTTCAATTTTGAGTGGTAGTGTGTAAAGGATGAAAACAGTGTGTTAGTTTTGTTTAACGCCTGTGTGCACCATTCTGGGTACAAGTGCACCAAACTGCTTAATGTGATCTGTGTTTGAAAATGTGTTTTGCAAATTGTGTCCAAACCAGATAAATAGTGTTTAAGGTTTTGACAACTGAGGAATTGATTTGATGAAAGAGTTTTGGTAGTTGACAGTTTAGTTTTTACAATGGGATTAAGTGTTTTAGAAACTCAGAAAAACTGTAATAAAAATAAGTAGGCAACTGTGTACATATAGACAACTATAATTTTAAATTCTGCCAGTAATCTTCACACTAAGGGACAGAAAAGGCCTCCACAAAGAATGCAAACACTGATACAGTACTAATATCTTTAATATTGAAAGTTGGGTTGGCTATTTGATTATAATACAAACTCACTGAATAAAAATTGGTGCAATAACATCCCATATCGTTGGATAAAACGTCATGTCATATTTAAACTAGATAAATTCGCATTCGTGAAACCTTATGCAAACATTTGACTTTTTCACTGTTTTAAAAAGTGTTGACGTGTTCTACAGTTGTGGCGCTCGCAGGCATTACAGATAAGATTCCCCTTCATGCGAGCTTCTGTTATTACGCTCCTTACATTTTGCTGCTTCCACTTGTAGGCTTTTGTGTCTTTTCTCCCGCAGCTTCTCTGCACCCGCCTTGCTCTTTTCTGGTTTATCCATTGTTATAGACGGACTCATCTCAAACTCCGGTCGAACTCTACATAGCAGATGAAAGGGGAGATGAGGGCTGGCCAGGAGGGAGTAAGGGCATGGCCTGGGATTTCATTGGACTAGCTCAATGTCCTTTAAGACAGTCAACCAATGGGCCACGATTTGTGTTTCTGATACTCCACCTTGGAGCCTGTTAAAAGATAATTAGGCCAGCCCAGTGTCAGTTTAGAAAATGAACCAATGGGCCGCTGTCCCTGCTTTTTGGGCCGTTCGCCATAAAAAAAAAAATCCCTATTATGTCGACCAGCCCCCAAGTGCATCGGCCCACCAGGCATTTGCCTGGTATGCCAGATTACCAGTCCAGCCCTGGGTTTTGCCCATTGTGTGTGTGTGTGTTTATTTTATGTTTATGTTTATTTTGTTCTGACAATATGAGGCATGCTTTCAGAAAATGTGTGTAAACAATAGGGAAAAATTGTAAACAATGCTTATTAGCAACTGAAAAAAAGGTAATATCTTTGCCCACATCCATCCAGTATTAGATGTGAAACAAGGGAGTATCTGGCTAAGCATGATGTCAGTTAAAATATGAAGAGTTCAGATGCAAAAGCCTCTAAGTACGTCTGAGGCTTTTCTTTAAAATTAGCATTTCTTTCTGGCAACTTTGTATAGGTTTCTATGACAGTACTGGTACTTCTCAGTGGCTTGAGGCTGGGATTTAGCACATTTCAAGTGAAAGTACTTAATAAACATACACAACACGTGGAAAGCATTCACTTGTTATCTAATTTTTGAACATGATGGCTTTTAGAGGCTTTTGCATCTAAACCTTTCATAAACTAAGTGCATCTTGAAGAATAAAACAAATTTAACTAAGCATCAGATAACTTGCATGTTGTAAAAATTAGTAAATATACTCTGTAATAAAATTACTTGACCCATTCTCCTACAGTTCCAATATTTTTATTCTTCCTATTTGTATGCTTTAAAAGTGGGCATGGATTATAAAAGCTACAAAATTTGTTAACAAGAAAAAAAGAGCAGAACTTTCTCACGGGTTGAAGGTAAACATGACTCTATTACAAAGTAGAAGTGTGTGTGTGTGTGTGTCCATGCGCAAGCCCTTTGTATTCAAGAGAAAAGAAGAAAGTTCAGCTACTGTCCACAGTGATTCCGTAGAAAAGAGGTCATAAGCTAATAAAAATATCTTCTGAGAGCAATATGAATTCCCTGACAAGGAAGAAACCTCTATATATCTGCAAAACTTAATTTTGCTAACCCTAATGCCCTTAACACTAAGATTAATAAAGCAATGATTTCATAACAAAATCAAGGCCTTTAGTTAATAAAAAGGAATTTTCAATTTTACATATTCCATTTTTTTCCACAATATCTGGCTATTTGAATTAGCATTTTAAGTTACAATGGCAATATTCTATTGTGATAAATCCTTATGAGAATCTTCTTCTCCAGGAGCATCTGCAGATCTTCCAGTAATGCCAAAGGACTGTTTCTAGCGTAGACTCTTTCTGAAGAAGAAATTTTTCAGCCGGGTTTTCTGGGCATTGGTCCTTGAAAAAAAAAATCAACCTCAAATACCTCAAAAGCAGTATAGCCTAGACTTTACAAACACAAGAAAATAAAACAAAACTTTCAGGCCACCATCAATATGTACACTAGGAATAGCAGCTTATTTCTTCCTTATGTTGGTTACTAGTAGTACAGCTACAGTACATCTATCACTTGGCAGAAATTGCAAACTGTATCTGCACTGTTTAGGTGGGATCAGTGCCCCTCAAAAATGTCCACCCAAGCAGAATTGTTTGCATTACTCCAAGATGTCAGTTTCAAAGGGAACCAGGTGGTAGTAGGACAGATTAGTGACGTAAGCTTCAGGATCATCGTCACTCAGGTCTACAGGATCCAAAGATTCTCTCCCATCCTCATCATATCTGCATATTAAGAGACAATGCAACAGTTTAATATATGAAACGATATATGAAAATAAATCTTAAAAGACAATATAAAAGCAAAACTAATTGGTTACTTCCGTAACCCAGGTTCCCTGAGACACAGAAACGAGTACTGCATCTGTTAAGACGCTATGGGAAAACTCCTTTTTTCTAACTAACTGAAGCCTTTTTTAATCACGCAGTGAAACTGCACGGCCATTCGGGGGTAGCGCCGAAAGTGATACCACCTGTGCTCTGAGTGGAGTAAAGAGCACCTTTGTTATGGTTGCCGCCATGGTTTCAAGATTCCAATGCCAGCAGCAGAACAGTCTTTCACAAATTCGCACTTCTTCATTAATTAAATAAGCAAATTTGGCATGCTGTCAGGGGGGCGAGCTGGGAGCTCAGAGGGCCCCGAACCCTGCTGGTTGTAAGCAAGGCTCGGAGCAAGGCTCGGCCCCATTCGCCCCCCTTGATGGTGCGAAAGAAAGACAGAGAAGGGGAGGAAGGTGGGATGTGTTACTAGATACTGAGAGGAGGAAGACAATGGTATTTAAGCCGAGGCAGATGAATGGAATTAGGATAATAATAATAGGCTAGTGAGCGTTAATACTGATGAGCGTTAACGGGTACCGGCTGTGCTGACACTCAGCGTGCTCTTCCCAAAACTATGTTAAAACATCCCTTCACGAATTTGCACTTCTTCATAAATTAAATTAAAGCAAATTTGGCCTGGTGTCCGGGGGACAACCCAAAATGAAACAGATGAGTACAGCAGCCAAATTTGCCCCTAAAAAGCACAAGGGAGGATGCTGACCGAGCGGGGAAGAAATCACACATTGTTTGGGGGGCGGCTTGGTAAGGCGGACTTGGAAGGAGGGAGGAGGTTTGGAAAGAAATATGGGATGAGCTGGTGGGAGAGAGAGTAGAGGCTAGGGAGATTGGCTGGAGGGAGCCTCTGGTGGAGGCGGGGCTGAACTGGAGCTTCTGATGGTAGCGGGACTGAACTGGAGCTTCTGGTGGAAGCGGGGCTGAGGGGAGCCTCTGGTGGAGGCGGAGAAAGCTTCGAGTGGAAGCGGGGCTGAGGGGAGCCTCTGGTGGAGGCAGGGAATGCTTCGAGTGGAAGCAGGGCTGAGGGGAGCCTCTGGTGGGGGCGGGGAATGCAAGCTCTTCGGGGCCAGTTGAGGGGATATGAGGATTTGTAGAGCTTTCTGGATGGAAGATGGGTTGGATCTGATGTAGCTTTTGAAGGAGGACCATCATCCGAGAGTTTGGATTTGGCTTGAAGATAAGCCTTTTTCTGCTGCAGAGGTTGCTGCGCCAGTCCTAAAGGAGTGGGAGGAGTAATTGTCGGGGTGTAAGCCTGAGAGATGGAGCACTTGAGGTGCTTTTGGAACCAACATCTTGATGCTGGGCGGCTTAATTCATCAGTGAAAAGGGGTTCAGCCGGGGAGGCTGCGAATAGACTTCTGTAGGCGAGGAATGCTTTAAGCGTCTGGAAAGGTTGGATGGGGGAGCCGTGGTTTCGTGGTTTATGATAGAGAGGTTTGAGATGTTGGGGTGAATGGCAGGGTTAAAGGTGGTGTTAACGGTTAATTTTGAGGCTCTGAGGAACCCAAAAAAGGCCAGGGTGAACATGGCATCAAGGGTTTTGGCTGTTGGGATTGACACATATCCTCTAAGATGAATGGTGAGGCAGCGGGCGAGAATAATCTTAGTAATCTTGGGGTAATCTTGGATCGGGGCAGGGTGGTTTTTCCTTTTGAATGCCTTTGAGCAGCAGGAAGGTTTGGGCGTTGGTTATGGCAGGAGATGGAGATCCGAGGAGCAGTTTGTGGAAGAATTGCAGGCAGCTCATGTAGCTTCTGATGGACCCTGCTTGAAGGTTTTTGAAGGAATTGAGGTAGGAGATAAATGAGGTGATGGCGAGGAGATCTCAAGGTGGTGAGGTAGGATTAGAGAGTCCGGGCTGCGACTGCGTTAAGAATTGAATTAAGGGAAGCTTCGAGGAGTGGCCTTAAGGGGTGATTCAAGGGAATATCAGATGCGAATAATGAGGAACTGGGGTCAGCTGGGGATCGGCATCAGGGGCCAGCTTCCTGAATTTCTGAAAGAGAAAACGAGATAAAGCATCAGCTATGGCGTTCTCTTTCCCTGGGATGTGTTTTGCGGTCAAAATAAATTAATTTTGGGCAGAAATCCAAATTAAGTGTCTGAGGAGGGGCATGATAGCGGGGGAGTGGGAGCTGTGTTTGTAAATGCAGTGAACGGTTTCTAACAGCTGGGGAGGCCAAGGGGAAGCAAATCATCGGTTGCGATGGAAGCCGCCAAACCCCGATGGAAGGGGCTGTGTCTGTGAACAATTGAATATCAACGGGGGAGGAAATCAGATCATTATAAAAGAAGGATTGGCCGTTCCATTGGGAGAGCTCTGGGCGATAGGTACTGAAAAAAGGGGAGGGGAAGGGGCCGACTATGAAATTAGCTTCTACTTCCTTTTTGATTAGGAGCTTGGCAAATTAGGGACTGAGGGGGGAGGCTGCACAGTTCTGGATGAAAGCCGTTTGTCAGACCTAATAACAGATAATATGAGAAGTTGGGTAAGGGAAAAGAGACAGTTCAGGTCGAGTAATGTTGACAGGAGTTGATAAATACTTTTTTGCTTGTTCATTGAAAACAGTACATATTAGCTTCGAGAGGGCCGAAGCTGCAAATGTGCAAAAATTTGCACGCTGAATTAAAAAAATGTGTTAGAATTAAACTTTTGACAGATGGAGCGTGAAGGAAGAGAGGGGCGAGAAGGAGGCTGGTGAAAGAGGGAGGGAATTTTGGGGATGTAACTGGTAGATTTGAGGCTTTCCTGGTGGGAGGGGAGGGAGGGATTGACGTAAGGGCAGGAGTCAGACACGTGGGTGACAGACCTGCAGACCACCCAGGTGAAGCTGCGGCAACCGGTGAACACATGATTGTGCAATCCCTCAACGAGGATTTGGCAGAAAAAATTCTGTGGTAAGTAAAAAAATGGGTGCCTCCATAGGAGGACGCAAGCTCTGCTAAAATCGCGTGGTAGTCATTGTGCGCGTCTGGTGTGCGATACTTTGACCACCAAGGAGGATAAGTAGCTAGAAAGGGGCTTATTTTCTCCTGTATAATAACAGGCAGACTATTATACAGAAGCATAAAGGGAAAGCGAAGCAAAGTGAAAGCCTGCTGTGTATATTAAGGCATCATAAACATGATGCCTTAATATACATCATAACATCATAATCGTATACTTCTATCATAAAGGAAGCATATTTACTTTTTCAGCTGTAACAGGACTTTACTACCATACTAACATCTATCTGTGTGAAGGTGCCTTATAGTAAAGCACACAATATTAACAAGAAAGAAGAGAGAAGAATTGTAAAATGTAGAATGTAAATTGACTAAACAACAGTTTGTCTAATCAGTGCTTTAAAATGTGATGATCCGATTCATAATTTCACAAATAATGTGCAAGCATAGTAATTTACTTCTAAACTGTTTTCAGAAGCTGTCTGAAATGAGAAAGAGTCAATAAACTTAGGGAATCATAGGGGACATGTATTTATTATGTATGTATGTATTTATTTCATATAAAGTTTTAAGAAATGTTCTTAATGAGAAGGTTAAACAATGTGCAACCATCCTTTATTGCTACACTGTCACTAAAAAAATGTGCATTATTTTTGACACATTACCTGCACCATGAGTAAAACTAGTTTTTTGTTAAAACTACAGATCATACACATTTTTCTATCCATGCTCATGGATCAGCTAACAGAGGAAGTGCATTATGGCATTATAGTTTCTATCTATCTATCTATTATCTATTGTGGCGGGAAACCCCTTAGCGGTCACCCTGGCAATCATCAGGAACAACTGGGAATCATCACCACAGGCCAATGGGTCACGGCCACACCTGGTATAAAAGAGGAGGAAGAACGCTTGTGAAGGGACACCCGTCTCAATGCTGATGCACGCTGACTCTTACCTTTGTCTCTATCTACCCCACAGAATACTTGCTGTGACTGCTTGGCCCTGCCACTCCACAATCTATCATCTATCAATCTATCTGTCTGTCTGTCTATTTATTTAAAAAAAAGTAATCCACTACAAAAGACTAATTACTTCAACAGTTGTAATTTGATTACATTATTTATTACTGCATTTAAAAAAGATATCAGATAACTATTTTTTTTTAATTACTACTAAGTTACTTTCAAGTTTATTTGACTTTTCAAACCTAAAAAAAATAATCTACACAAAAAACTGCTACTTCTGTCATTAGTTTAATAATGAAAAAGTAGACCTAATAATTGAATACCATGATTCACTCCTAATACAAATCTTCTTTCTCTCTCTCTTTGGGTGTGCCTTCTGCATTCTCAGTTTCAGAATCGAGTTACTTAAATGAACAAAAACAACATGAGAAATACAGTATATCTAATGAAATAAAAAAAAATCTTGATAACGATGATGACTTCACATGATGTACTAGTCAAAAGTGACTAGGGTGGAAGGGGGACAGTGTAAATCATGCATTAGTTTGGGAGTAATTTCATCAGACATCTAATAGGGAGGGCCTTTGAGTTTCATTCCAGAGCTTCCTTCTCACACCCGGGGAAGGAAGTACCCCTTCCTTGTGTGACAGACTACTATGAACTCAAGGAAAACATTACTACATGAATGTTGTCAGTGGCTTAAGTAGAAATGAATGTAATCTGGGCTCACTAACAACAAAGTTTTACATTTCATGTATTGTTGTATAATCTGAGACATGGACTGGAATGACAGGGGCAATGTCGGACACTTACGAGTGCTGTGCTGAGTCAGTAGAGGAGGGTCTCTCTTTGTCCAGTGGAATGCTCTCATCAAACACAATGGTCTCTGTGTTTGCCAGGCAAAACCCATTAGACCTCATGATCTCTGTAGAAATGTCAAGTGAACGATTAGGAATCAAACAGACAAATACAATCGCTCAAAGACTATTTACATTATTATATATAAAATATTTTAATATATTCCGATAATAACATGTACTGTAATACATATCCATGAACAATTATTAATTTTTAAATTTTCAATATATCAGCATATATACACACACACACACACACACACAGGTGCATGGGAAAATGTTTTTCATTATATGTAAAGTAAAACATTTTAAAAGGGTTTTTTGTTTTGTTTTTCAATATATTAAAATATTTACATCTGAGTTTCATTAAATGACCATCCCTACAGTAATACATTACACTTGTTCTTTGAAACCACAAAAGACTGCTGACTTGGCAATGGATGGTCCAGAAGAAAATCACTGACACCCTGCACAAAGAGGGTGAGTCACAGATGGCCATTACTGAAAGGGGCTGTTCAAAGAGTGTTGTATCAAAGCATATTAATGCAAAGTTGACTGGAAGTATATGCAATAGGGATGACCAAAAGCTTAAGAATACTGTCAAGAAAAACACTCATTTAAAGATTTGGGAAAGCTGGCATAAGTGCATCAAGGGTCACTATGATCAAACGTCTTCAGGAAAAGGACTACTAAGCCACTTCTGAAACAAAAACAGAAGAAAAAGAACTTGACTGTTGCTCAGTTTTCCAAAGTCCTCTTGTCAGATAAAATAAAATGTAGAAATTAAAAAAAAATTAAGGTTTGGAGTCTGGAGAGCCACAGAATCCAAGTTGCTTGAATACCAGAGTGACATACGGGAACGAGTACTGCATCTGCTAAGACGCTATGGAAAAAACTCCTTATTTCCTCCTAACTGAAGCCTATACAATCACGCAGTGAAACTGCAATGGCCACTGGTCGCTGAAGTAGTTTAGATTAAACCAGTCGGCAGGGCATCGTGTTAGCGCGACCAATAGACGTGGCTCCCGCTGAAGCCCGCCAGAATGGGCAGGGCCAGCATGTATATATGGCACCTTCGCCGGTAGAGTTAGGTACTTTGACTGAAGCGACGAACACTTGCAGCGCGGCAAGGGACGCAGTACTTGTTCCTGTATCTCAGGAAACCTGGCTTACAGAAATAACCTGTACTGTACGTTCCCTGTGGATACTTCACTTGTACTGCGTATGCTAAGACGCTATTGGAACACGATTCAATCCCGCCGCGCTGTAAGTGCAGAACGATCAAGCCTGACAGCGGACCTAGGTGAAAACCGGGTCACACAGTAACATAAACATGCAGAGGAATAACTGCTCCACATATGCATTAAATCGTCCTTACACTTTAAAGGCGTGTGAGCCTGCACTCGTGGTTGGGCAGGTATTGGTCAGCGTGGCAAGCTTTTAATGGAATAAGAGACATAAAGCTGTTGATTGTGTCAGCTGTTTGAGAGTGTGTCGGTCAAAGCATCAAGTAAATCATAGATAACAGACATAAAGCTCTAGGTTGTGTCAGCTGTTTGAGCGTGTGTCAGTCAAAGCAGCGAGTAAATCATATTCTGAGCTTAAGTCTGCGGGTTGGTAGTGTAATGGCCAATACATGGGGCATTAACAGTTAACCCTTTGAATATGATGATGAGCTCACGGTTGGGCAACTGAGCGGCCAACGTGGCAAACCTATGAACAATAGAATTAAACAGTCAGTGTCTGCTGTTTGAGCGCGGCCAAATAGCTCACAGACATTCTCTCGTTAGAGGCTTTTAGCCTGAGTTTATGGTTTGACAATGTAGTGGCTAAGCACAGCGAACTAGATATTTTAACCCTTTAAGCAGAGAGGATCCTGGCATACAAAGCCGTGGCATACAGATTATAAAACTTGGTAAAAGTGGATGGCGAGGACCAGCCGACCTCTCCACAGATCTCTGACAGGGGAATTCCACTAGACCACGCCCAGGACGAGGCAGTGGCTGTTGAAATAGCCGCCAGGTAAGCCTTAATAGTGGATGGGGAACGCCCCTTATCCAGCAGTTGTTGCAGAAATTACAATATTACTTTTATGTCACATACTGAGGGGATTTCGCTGCACTCTGCGCACCACCTTGTAAACACAGCCTATTTCATAGTATAAGCGCGTCTCGTAGATGGGGCTCTTGTCTGTGTTTGTACGACTGACCACAGGTTGGAGGCTGGATTGCCTTCGTGCAGGGCTCCCCATTCCGTCATTGAGGCGTCTGTCACAATCACTCTCCTCCTGCTAGCCACACAGAGGGGAACTCCTTCTCGCAGCCACTGGTCGTTTCTCCATGGGCGCAGAGTTGTAACACAGGCTCTTTTCACCTGGAGCGTGAGACGCCCATGAAGCCACCCTTGTGGCAGCACCCATGCTTTTAGCCAGTATTGCAGAGGGCTCGCAATTTTGAAGGAGGATGCAAGTTACAAGTAAGTAAGTAAAATGTATTTATATAGCACCTTTCACAGACAAGGAGTCACAAAGTGCTTTTTACCAGGTTGGACAGAAGATATGGCTGTCCACTCGTGATCTGCGCATACGCCTGCCCTGCAAAAAGCTGAGTTCAAGGTTTGTTGGTCCCTTCAACACCGTGGAGCAGATCAATCCGGTGAACGCAAAATGCATACAAAAAGATCCACCATAAAAACAACAAAAAACAATCTTCACAAAGAAAACATACCAAGCGACCATTGCAGTGAATTAAAAGCAAGTCCAAACAGATGCGTCTTCAGATGTTTTTTAAAAGAATTTACAGAGCCCATAGCTCTCAGTGCTAAAGGAAGAGAGTTCCAAAGCCTCATGCCACAGAACAAAAAGCACGATCACCTTTAGTCTTAAGACGTGTTCTAGGGATAGTTAAAAGTTCCAGGTCAAAAGACCTTAACAACCGACCCTGTGAATGATTATGTAAAAGATCCTGAATATGGAGAGGTGCCTGACCATGCAAGGCTCTATAAGTGATAACTAAAATTTTAAAAGGCACTCTGAATTCAACTGGAAGCCAGTGCAGGTCCTTAAGTCCAGGGGCCTCATGTACAAAGACTTGCGTAGAATTATTACTAAAACATTGCATATGGACAATCCTGGAAATGTGCTTACGCACACAAAAATTCAGATGTATGAAACACTGCGTACGCGGAAACCCACGCATATTCTGTTTGTACATCCGAATTAACGTGAAATTGAGCGCACATGCACGAGCGCAAAACCCCTCCCTGCCTCCTCCCCCGTATAAATATGATAATGACTC
>JAUCNO010000548.1:10275765-10291031 GCA_032353835.1 Enteromius viviparus | reverse complement strand
ATGACTCTGAGAATTTTCTTAGAATTTGGCTGCTAGGAGCCACTTTTTGCACAAAAATTCTTTAGGGATACGGGCCCAGGTGTATTTGCACAGTGTAATGCAAAGCTATCCTAAAATATAATTTAGAAACACATGCATATGATAAACTTTCATTACAAGTCAAAAATAAATCATTAAACTGAAGGGGGAATTAAAAAACAAACAAACAAAAAAACAGAGAAATATGCTTAACTTGCTATTACTGTACCAACAAAGACAACTGTTGCATGTATTTATTTTATTTTATTTTTTTATTAAAACCATACAAACATTGTTTTAATCTGATATAAAAAGACCATTCAGACTTTGTTCCCAGTCTAAGGGTGCTAAGCACCGTGATTCTAGACCACCTGTTTGAATGTAAGACAGGGATTAGTGCTTAATAGAGTATGATATTTATACTAATTCTGAGCTTTATGCAACCTAAACTCTTAACTACAGTCTACAGAATGAATATGTATTTACAAGCATAAAAACAAATGTAATTACTATTAAAAACAACAACAAAGCAAGTAACATCACATTTCTCAATTCCCAACCAACAGAATGTAGTGTTTCATGTAACATGAAGTCACAGGACTCTTTCCATACACAATTTATTTATCTTTAATTGCTTAAAAAAAGGAAGGAAGAAAAAAAAAAATGGCAGTGTCTCAGTTGTATGGACAAGCATTAATAAGGCACATACCTTAGGCTTAAAGCCTCTAGTCATTTTAAAGAGGAATAGGTCATACCACTTGCGTTCAAAACTAAACAAAGATGCCGATACACAACTACAAAAACAAATAGAACCTACTTACGAGAGTACACCTTTAAAAACTGTACATACGCAAAAACTGAAATATATATTTTAATACTGCTAAAAAAGTCTCTTAGCTCATGTACTGGAGCATATTTTGTCTTGGTGTTTATAATTATTTTATTTTTTTGCAGTGATGAAGGTAGAGGTTTTTAATAGGTAAGCCAAGGCATATTGATCTAAAAATAAATGGCATAAATAAGACCTCACTACAGATTCACTGCACTGCTGTGACGAAAAACAGCACACAACTGACTGTTGTAAACTTAACAAATAAAATTACTGGTATATTCAGATAAATTTAAAGATTAATCCATACCATTGCTTTCAACACATTTTGGCCACAAATTAAAAAAAAATATATTTATACAATAAGCAACTTGTTTTGATGGACTAAAATTACCACAATGCTTTTTTTTTTTGTCATGTAATGCATTGCTTAACAGCAGCACCAGTCATTAACAACATGATCAAAATGATGCAAAATGTTTGCAATATAAAAAATGAAGAAAATTATTAACATTTATTTACTAGAATACATTTAATATAATCAAGATATTAAGTGAGCAGTTCTCGTATTTTGCTCTACACTTGTCATACTCTTACACAACATAGTGGTCCCTCTTAATTGCCATGTTGGAAAACAATTGGTCAGCAACATTTTTGGTAAGACTTATGTTATAATCACTGCAACATTTCTGATATAAGACACTTAAAAAGACATTTAGAATAATCAAAATATGACACTTGGGTCTGTTAGGAGTGATGTTCCACCATGACTTGACCTGATGACAGTTAAGTCTGTGCATATTCGCACAATTTTTGTAGTATGCAATGCACTCAACAGCGAAGATACATAATACAATGAGTTAACCTACTCAGTTTTTGTGAACACTGTGTACAGTTAATAATAAAATCATCATGCAGTTGTAGCTACAATGTACATCAAAACATAAACATATCAACAACAACACAGAAAATACTGTTTCAATGTGATAAAAAGAAGACCATTGTCTCCATCTGTCATCTACATATAACGATATAAAAAAAGGGCTTTTAAAATAGCCTCTATTCCAGTAATGGAATGAATTAACTGGTCACTGCCTCAAGGAAGATAAGACAGATTCAGGATTGTGTACCAACTCTTTGTCAACATCACCTTATAAACTATTTTAATAAATATAAAGCAATAACTTTCTTTCTCATCCCACATCTTTACATTACATACACAAGCCTTTTAAATTTGTCTTATCTATAACTGCTTTAAATTATTTTGGAGGGGGAGAGCACAGATTACTGCATAATAGCCAAAAATTTGCTCTCTTCTGCGAGGGTGGTGAGGAGGGAGCTCATGTCACCAATAGCCATGTTGTTAGTGCCTGGATAAAATGGAGCTGAAACTTGATTAGTCAGCCGAGAGGGAGTTCTAGACAGACCCTGGAAAAAACTGGGACTGATTATGTCAGTCACCTCATTACCCTGCTCATAATCATCCTCAAGGATGGAACAAATATCTAAACCAACATTATCTAAAACACCTATGCTTTCTTCTACTGTACTGGTCACATGATCTACCCCAGGGGACAGAAGAGCCTCAGAAGGTGTTTCTGTCTCAGCTGTCAAGGACTCTGATAAACATGACTGTGCTATATCATTAAACGTGTCAAAACACTCAGCAATAAACACAGGCTTTTGTCGCTGGATGCTGGTTTGAATGTAATCATCTGCCTCAAGCTTAAGTCCTGAAACCTGATTTGCAAGAGAGCAATTGGTTTCATTTCCATTTCTCAAGCTCTGCCGCTGGCATGAATGTGCATTATGACCATTGATAACCTGCTGAATGAAGTAGGGTTGTGTGTGATATAAGGCTCTATGGCCACTATTGACAAGTGGGTGGGTCATAGGATGTTGGGCCTGGTGAGGCAGAAGAGTTGCCGGAGACAAGCTGCAGTTAGCTGGACTTTGCAACAAAAGGTTGCTGTTGATTTGATGTGTTATTATTTGATTTTGCTTGAGGTTATTTTGGGATATCTTTGTCTGCTGGGTACAGCTGGGACGAAGGGGGCCCAAAGAAATACGAGAGAAATCTGGTCGACCAAAGTTGTTGGACCTTGATTCCAGTTTTAAGTTTGAAGGAGTTTCATTCTTAATGGTTGGATTTGTTCTGACCTGTTGTAGGGATTGCTTTGCAATTTGTTGTTGCTGCTCTGAATGTATGCATCTGTAATTCATACCTGCCATGTGCTCGGCACCATCTCTACAAAGAGATGAGTGTTGATCCATGAACTCTGTATGCAGTTGTTGCTGCACAATCATGTTTCCAAAGCAACCAAAGGCGTTGCTTACTATGCCACTCTGGTCTGACCATCTTCTGCACCTCTGTGACTGCTGTCTGGGAGGAGAAACATCGGCACTACCAGAGGTTACTTCATTCCACTGGATAGGCATTATATCTTTACTAGTGGTTTTCCCTTCTGTCTCCACCTGTTGCTGTTGTGGATTGAGGATGTTCTGGACATCTGCAGTACCCTGGTCAAAACTGGATCTATGGGGACTGGAATCACTGCTGTTGTTGTCTTGGTTGTGATCCGATTCTTGATCTTGGGAATGAAGATACTGCACCAAGTCATCAGGCAGAATGTCTTCATCAACATGTAACAGAAGGCCTTCCTGGTCCATTGCCAAGTCCTCAAGTGCTGATTGTTCCATGATGCTGGGAGGGCAAGGCGAGTGTAGACTTCTCTGTAAGATGTAGTTCTGGAAGCTCAGACTGTTATTTTCTCCATCTAAATAATGATTACCAGCAATATAAGGTAATGAATTCATGCTGTTTAAACTGCTGAAACGCTGGAACTGTGGCAATCCAAAACCACTAGTATCGCGTGTACGCACAGGGTCACTGGCTCTTCGATCACTGTTCCCTGGACCTTCAACAGGGTACAGCCCCCTTCGTTGATACACTGCTTGACTGCCATGTAAGTTGTGCATACCATCACTACAGCGACGTGGCCTGACCAGTGGTGGTAGTGTAAGTTGGCCCATGTTCTGTTTATCTTCCATCAAAGCCAGACGAGATTTTAAGCTCATGTGCTCCATGTTTGGCAAGGGTGTGGGAGGAGGCCCACCTGTAGCAGCGGCATACTTGGCCTTCAGGTGATAGTGTTGAGCCGGAGTGAGGTTGAGAACACCTCTTGCCCCCATCCCACTTCCTCCAATCCCTCCACTTCCACTGTACACCATCCCACTCGAACTTTCTCGACCTCCACATTGGCTGGCTTCACTGGAGCGTCGTGAGGCATCAGTGGAGATAGGGTCATAAGAGTCTGTGGCACTGAGATTGTGAATATGCCGATGGTAGTTGTGCTCTGACTGCGAGGCCTGGCTAGAACGACGGCTAGAGAAGCAGGGGGAGATGCCAGAGGATCGACGACTGCTGCTCAGGTAGGCCGAGCTGGTGTTGCTGCCACTGCTGTCCCGGCGTTCATGCAGCAAATTTAACACCGTCAGCTCTGTGTTGGATGGTTCAAGATGTGGAGGAGGCTGGGGAACCCCCACAGAACTACTCCTACCAAGGCATGAACCTAATAATGAGAAATACTCTTATTAGGCGAGATTAATGTTATTATTATGGTGCAAGTATAGTCATATTTAGACAACAATGGGTAAGTTCAATAAATAAAGTATATGGATTGTATTATGTCTCATGTCTTATTAATCTTGATTTACTCAAAAATTTTCTAATGTCTCCTTTTATTGTCTGAAAATTAATTTTATTGTTATTGAAAATTTAATGTTGGGGTGACCTAACCGTTAAATGTGTAAAGTTCAGTATATTGACAAAGCCTCTTTAAGCAGGCTAGGGAATACTAGTTAAATGAACTGGACTTTGGGGGTCAAATAGGTATGGTTTAGGTTGCCTAGTGTAAGCTCAGACTTACCCTTTCCTGTCAGGGCAGGCAGAGCCTGGCCTTTAGGGGTCGGTGTTGGGTACATATGTCCTAGCCTAGGCAAAGCTCCATTCACCTGCCTTAACCTCTCCATCTTAACATGTTCCATCCAGCGAAGGGGCCGTCCTACACTTCGACGTGTCTGCAAAGCTAGTGTTGCCGCTGTGGTTGTTGCAGTGGATACTGTAGAGTCCATAATGGGGGCATCCTCCTCCTCTCCCTCTCCTTCCTCCTTCTCTTCATTTTCCTGGTCCTCAATCACTGCCTCCTCCCCCACAAGCCCAATGCTTTTCAAAGCAAGCTGGACTCCACGGCCGATATGGAGGTCGCCGGTGGACTGGTCACTGCTGCATGAAGACTGACCGCCAGTGCTTGACTGAGAC
The DNA here is from genome assembly GCA_032353835.1 of Enteromius viviparus. NCBI lineage: Eukaryota > Metazoa > Chordata > Actinopteri > Cypriniformes > Cyprinidae > Enteromius > Enteromius viviparus. The sequence continues at coordinate 10,285,863 of JAUCNO010000548.1, read as the reverse complement.
GCCTAATAGGGAAAGAGAAGAGAAACCACATGTTTAAAATTGTATTTATTAAATTATTACCAAAAAAACCTCCAACAACCCTGATCTTCTGGCATATTTTACAGGTGAAATGGATGAATGCAACGAGCAGAGGGAAATGCCATGTTGCCAATGTTTTTTTTTATATTCTGGCATTTAATGACACCTAATAGAACCATGGTCTGCAACCCTACTCTTGGAAACCCACTTTCCTACCTATAATTTTCAAACTGTCTTGAAGTCCTTGATAACCTGGTTCAGGTGTTTAATTAGGATTGTAGCTAAACTCTGGAGGACAGTAGATCTCTGTAAGAATACAGAGTGATACATTTGTGATAATTTTGCACTGATAAGGGGAACACAAACTATGAAAACATTTTATTACATAAACAGTTTACACATATAAAATCCACCATAATCAACTATTACAGCTCTGCATAATCTGGGTACCCAAGATGTCAGAATACTCAAATATTGACTTTATATTACTCCAAGCCTCCTTAAGAATTGCCCAAAGATAATTCACACTGGTTAGACACTTCTTATGGACATCACAGTCCAGTTTCTCCTAGTAGCTCAATTTTGACGTATGCATACTGTATATTGGCATATGTAATGTAATTATGTAATTATGTAATCAATTATGTAATCAAAACAAAAATTATTATTGCTGGTCTTCAACAATAATGTCAAATGTTTTAATGTACAGTATTTGCACCAAAAATGATTAGGATGTATGCTTATATCATCCAAAAGCCCACTCTGCCAGGTGTGTTTCCAAACTTTTGGAGGGAGTGTAGTTAAAGTCAGCAGTAACACTTTTAACACATTTTGTGTCTACATAAATAAAGAAAAAAAGTATTTTAATAACGTTCATCCTCTCTGCTTTTGCACAGAATGCAAGCTAAAGTGAATCACAGAAGTATGAGAAACCGGTTTTACTAGAAATGCAGTAAATAACCAACAGTGGAAGCAGAGGAAAGCTTGTTTCTGAATGAAACCACAAGTGCAGGCACAGCTCTCTGATTTAAAATGGTTGCAAAGTCAAATAGTCATACAGTTTCTAAAAATAGCTTTATCGTGCAAGCTGATGTAATTTTCATAACCATAACAAAATTGTGACAAAGTATACACCATGCTACAAATAATATTACAAATAATAATGTAAGAGATGACATGATACAGTGACCACTGACTGAATAATAGTTTCAGATGGCCCAGAATTAAATGGACAGAATGAGCAGTGTAAAAGGACAAGACCTATAATATCACCATTCTCACCTGATCACCCACTGTCCTTAGTAAGAGAGGAAAAGTAATGCATGTGGTAGTGGACAAAAAAGATTCAGTTATTTATTTGAACATGCATTGCAAGAGGTAGCTGGCTATAATCAAGTATTTGCTGAGCAATTATGAATCCAGGTAAAGAAGGTTAAAGATTAGTAAAACAAAAGACTTAGAAGGTTGTTTTTTTAAAAGTTTAGTTATTTATGGACTCAAAGCATAGCACACTAGCATTTTGTTTGTTTGTTTGTTTTAATTTGTTTTTAACATGGAAGAATGCTTACCATGGGCTTCTCTGTTTTGATTGACTTGACTTGTAGACATTCATCCTGTTTTGAGGTAGCATGGTTATACTCCCTTTGGTCAGTGATCGCTCTGAGAGGCAGTTGTCCAGGTGACTGACCTTGTCCATTACCTTCAGGTTCTCGGGGCTGAGGTGGGGGACGCGGGTATGTATCCCCACGCTGTTTTTTGGTGACATGGGCTTCAGGACCATGTACAGTCTTAACATGTTTCCGTAAAGAGCTGGGATCAGTGTATCGTTTAGTACAACCCGGGATTTTACACACATAGGGTTTCTGAGAGAAAATAAAGATAAAGGGAGCATTGGCATTTATGTCTGTTAAACAAGTCGACAATTTCAACCCATTTCAAACATTTGTTATATAACAATAATATTCAACTATAAGATCATGATGTAATTTGAAGTTGAAAGGGCTGAAATAAAAAAAATGGTGATGTCAGTCAAAATGCAATGTTCTAGAGTAGGAGCAAGTCATAAAATTTTTGAAGAAATTTGTACTTTCTAATGTTTCTGTTGCAATAATGTGTAATAACTGATTTCATGTAGACTGTAAATACTTCCTGTCCAAACCAGAGAATGTTAAAAGCAAAATATCTTGTTTTACCTTTGATATGTTCATGTGTGTAAATTACCTCATTGGAGTGTGTGCGATTCTGGTGTTTGGCTCGGTCTGACGCATTTGAAAAGGCTTTGTTGCAGCCTTCATGTTCACACACATAGGGTTTCTCTCCTGTGTGTGAACGCAAATGTGTCTTCAGGTTCTCCAGTCTGGAGTAGGCTTTTGAACAGCCTTCAAACTGAAAAAGAAAATGACACACAGTTACATTGATTTGTTCTAGACAGACCAAGACTGTTGAGGCAGGTAGCTTCTTAGGTCACCCCACATCAAAAGATGGCCTACATAAATGAGGGTGTGAAAAAAAAAAAAAAACTAAATGTATTTAATATAATTCTCACCGTGCATTTATGAGGCTTCTCTCCTGTATGTCTGCGCATGTGCACTACCAGCATGTACTGGGCCTTAAAGGGTTTCTGCTCTCTTGAACATTCCTCCCAGCGACACACAAACTCCTTCTTTTCTCCATGTATGTGATCATTATTTATGTGCTGTGGGAGGAATAGAAGGTCCAAGTTCATGTTAAAGACATTAATCATGCTATGATACATTTTTTTTGCTTCCATCTACATTAGAGTTGTACATATAACTCATCTATTTTGTAGGTGAAATATGCAATGACATCACTGTACCACTAGAGGGCATCAGGGTCACAGAATGGAGTCTTAAACAAATGCTCATCAACTGCTTAACCACTGCACAATTTAACACATTAATATTATTGAAGAGATTCAACATTATAAAACTAAGGTTTACACTAAGGAGGATGTCTAACGTTAAAGTGTCTTGTCTACTGGTAAGCTGAAGTATTTTTAAGGGAACTTACAGAACCAACTGTATCAACTTTGTAACACTGAAAGATTAAGCCTGTTTAAAAGAAGCTACTCAGACATCTACATGTCTTTAGTTTCAGTGTGTCTTTTGTAGCAGTTTGAATAAAAACACATTTTTAACACTTAATTAAAAAGGCTTTTAATTATGAGTTTTTACAGCATAATATAACCGATTGTTTGAATGTTTGTAAAAAAAATTACTGTTAAAACTGTATTTTCTATGGGTAGTATCACATTTAGATATCTGTATGATCCTTTCTTTTTCTTTTTTTATACAAACCCATTTTTCCTCACAGTGTTATTATTTCTCATTTGTCATCTTTCAATTCTAAAACCCCCCACCCCACCCTATCTGCTCTGTATGCTCAGTCTGCTGTGAGTGTGCGTGGTTTGCGAGTGTCAGTGTCCGATTTAAACAGGATTTCAAATAAAACCCTGTCACTTCCCATCAAAATAGGCCTATGGCCTTGCCATGACAAGTGCTGACAGTTGTGCTACTGTGGCAACTTTCATTCTAAGGCTTTGGGAGGGGTGGAGCAGCAATGGGGGATGCATTTGGGGTAAAAGATATCCAAAGTTTAGTGAAAGCATCTCTAATGCCAGAGCTTTCCAACTGCAGCCTAGCACATTTATTCAACCCTCTTGTTGATACTGTCACTTCTGGCTTAACCAAACCTCAATACTTCCTCTCTTTCTCTTTCATTTGCCATTTTTCTTTCCTTGAAGCCATCAGTTCCCTGTTGTGTTTCTTCTATTTTTCTCTCAACATGCTGCCTCTGCTTAGGTCCTTCTCATTTTCTCTATGTAACCTTTTTTTTTTCTTTTTTTTTCTGGCCATCTCAGTCACACACACACATGCACACACACAGTAAAGGATTTGTGAAGAATAGAAGGTTTCAAAAAAACACATTTTCATGCAAACTGAGCAGATGAGGTCAACATCTGGCAAGACAACAGTATGCAGAACTTATAAGTGCTTTTCCTGTCCCAAAGCCATTTGATTTCAAAAGGACAGAAATAATATCCTGAACATAAGTGAGCTCAATTAATGAATTCCAAAGCAATGGAGCATCTCTGCAAGAGACAGAAAATCATGGATGGAAAACAGAGAAAAAAATACAAGAGAAAGACAGACAGACAAGCCAAAAGACAAAGACAAAACAGAAAAAGAAAGACAGTCAGTGAGTTGACTTCCCTCACATACAGAGCAGAAGAGCGGACAGACCAGAGTGACAGCAGGAAGGCCAAGAAAAGGCAGAGTAAAACAGCTTCTAAAAAAAGAGTGAGAGGTGGCAGCAGAGACAGAGAGCAGAGCTCATCCTCTATTCCTCTTCATGACACAAAGGCGGCCTGCATCATAGTCCTCCCTGTCACCTCGCTGCAGTTGCAGCCAAACTTTCACAGAGTTTGGGTGAGGAACATGCACATTTGTGTGTGCGTGAGTGAGTGTGTATGCGCACACTATATTTTCTTTTACATTTACATCGCTAGGAGTCGAAGTCGAACTGTCATTCAAACCTTCCTTTTAGGAAAAGAGTTGAACTTCAATCAACTGTCTGGGTTGACTTTACAGCAAATGATCACCATGAGAATGTCCTTAAATGAGAGAGCAACTGTTTAGCAGACTTCAGTTTATTTTAAAATCTAATTATTTTCACCCATAAAACATGGTGTATAGAACTACTTTGTAAGGTCAAAGTATATTTCAAAGGCAGTCAACACGTGTATTACAAAGTTTTATCTCTGTCCAATGACTGCACTATTTTTCTCCAGAAGTTATGGCACATTTTTTACTAATATAAATGAGTTTCATGACTTTTAACCCTTTTGAACTACCCTGTAGGTTTGCTCATATAGAATTTTGTTTAGAAACAGACCAGGATGCTATTACAATTTCACAATAGTCAACCTTAAGTCTCAGTTACTTACTTCTAGTAGTAATGTCTTGAGCCACTAACTATGCTTGTTTGTTATCCTTGTTATTTTTATTTGCTAATCCTGCTTTAATTGGCCAATGTTAATTTCTAGTGATGAAACAATTTACTGAAATAATTGTGTTGAATAGATGTAAGGTGTACATATATGAAAGAAATTATATTATCGCTCTTTTGTTTAGTTTTGATTGCTTCTATTTTCCTCTTTGTAAGTCGCTTAGGATAAAAGCATCTTCTAAATGTAAATGTAAGGTGACTTCAAGACTTCAGTATTGTCCGGTTACAGAAACTGAAACACCTTCATTTGTCGCTGGCTAAGAAAAATCAATAATTTATCAGCACTGCCATAAAAAGAGAAAGACCGACAAGATTCACACTTTGAAAAGCACAACAGGAATCTTTGCACTGAAAAAAAAGTTTTCTTTTATTTTTTTTTATGCAGATGTATTATTAAATTAGCTAAAATTCCTAATAGAATTTTAAACAGGTCTAAGAAAAGGAAATGAAACACCCAAATTTCCCATCGGATGAATGCATATTTGTCAGCACTCGATTTAAAACTACTCTTTCATCCTCTCTTTTTTATACCTCACTCCAACAGGGATTCTCTGTGGCAAGTGATCCGTCTGCCCGCTCTATCGCTCGATAATGCGGAGAAAGAGGGGCAGAGAGAGATTGCAACACATCCCTGAATGCTTTTACACTCACTTGTACAAATGAGCTTAATGCTGTCGTGCGTGATGCATGACCTGGCCACGCTGATAAAAGAATGGAAAAGGAAGAAAGGGAAGTGTTGGGAGGGATGCCGCTAATGCCCTGATGGCCTGATGTAATGGCAATGGTTATTGAGCGGATGATGGCGTTGTTGTAAGCAAGTGTGGCTGCGGCCAAGGGAAATAGACTAACAGGTGCTGATGCTATGCTCGCAGCTCCAAAGAGAGGTCTATTCATCTTCAGCCTGCCACGGTCCAGGATGAGAGTAACCGCTGGGACTCCCAGATTCATAGGAAGAAACAAGATGCTTACATTTATTTGTTTGCTGCATGCAAATACAAACACATGCACACTGGGGCATAACTCCAGATATACATTTTGTTTTCCTACCTTACTGTTGAGCAAAATTGACTGTATGAAGTAGAATATTTTCAGATTACCGCCTTTCATCATAGTGCACACATGCATGACTGCCCTAATTTGCAGTTCTCTTAAATTCATCTGTATTGTCTTCTTATCTGGCTAGTTTTTCTAGGCCATGGCCTGCACCATTAAAATGCAGCCACGCATGAGAAGTGCCTGTTTTCACGCCAATTTCACAAAGCTCCAGGATCCGCAACAGCGTTTAGCGTTATCAAACACACACTAATAAATCATGCTCTCTTTTCTCATGTCAGTTGCTAAAGAGCAATGAAAAAAAGCAAGAAAAGCTGACAAGAGGCATAAAAAGATGGAGAGCAAGAGGGAGAGTGAGCATGAGAGAGTAACAATAGTAATGTGCGCGGGGGGAGTCAATTGGCATGTGTAATTCAGCGCAGCCTTTTCATCTCTCTCTAAGATACTCCAGACAGATAAGGTGTCTAATCCTCTGCCTGATCAAGAAAAATCTACATTTTGCCAATTAAAGGGTCCTTGCCAGCAGCCAGATAGGAGTCCGCCTTCCAACTCAGCCATAGTTTATCTCCCCTGGCACAGGGAGGAGCACAGAGTAGCTGAAATGTGCTATTCTTACCATACACACACAAGGTCATAGACCACCCCACAGCGCCACCATCAGTCAGAACCATCATGAGGAAGAGAGAGTCTGAGAGAGAGTCTGAAATTAACTCTCTCCAAACTGCAAACAGAGACTGGAGCGGAAGAGGATACAGGGCTAAATATGACACAAATAAATTCTCTCAAATGAAAAAAAAATAGTAATGTTAAAAGTAGTATAATATTGCAACAAATGTCAGTTTAACAGATAATGTAAATATATATATAAATTAAGATTTTTATGGTTGGAACCAGTTGAAGAAGGTCAAGACTTCAGAAGTGGGATAGGGAAAAATTATTATTTTTAGAAGGGTTACAAACATTTAATGTCTCATACACCACTGAGCAGCCTGGTTTTAGCAGCAAACCCACACGCATCAGCAGTAATAAAATGCCCCTATAATTTAGAGTACCCCTACTGAGAAGGAGGCAAGGAGAAAGACTGAGAGAGAACCAAGGCACCTGTAGTGGAGTTATAAGGGCCAGAGTGTTTGCAAATACAAAGGAATAAGTAAAAGATAAATAAAGAAAAACTGAAATAATAATTAAATAAATTAGCACAAATTGACACCCGGCTGGTTTATGTTGACTGTGTAGAGTAGATAAGTGTGCTAAGTTGCAGAGATTTGATGTTTATCTTATCGAGAGCGCTAAAGCTGTGCCGATTAAAGAGCCCAGCCATGCGTCATGGTGCGAGCATGTTTCACATAGCTGAAAACGCACACCCGCATCACAAAAAACTATATTCAAACCTAAAATTAAACTGTAATTAGTAGGGAAAAGTAAAATACAGTGACATAAAAATGAAATCACTGAGCCACTACAATATTTTAGAACATAATATATATATATAAATAAAAATCTAAATGTAGAGCAAAGGTTGTGAACAATTCTGACATATTTACACACTGGATTCCATGTTTTATGGTGACTGTAGATATAATGTATATTATTCTGTAAAAAACTGTATTTTCTATCACCTCATCCTAACCCTACCGCAAAATATACTGCTCACACAAAACTTTCAGCTCGTTTTTAGTTTTCAAAATAGTTTTGCTACACTATAGGTTATCCATAATGTAGAAAACAACACTCACACACATAAACAGACACACACACACAATAGGATAAATGTAATTTAATTTATTTAGAAAATAAATTAAATTACTGTGTAGTTTGTCAACTCAAATACTGAATTAAAGATTTAGCCTAAAATCTAAAAATAATTGTTACATATAGCAAAATGTACCCATATCCCTCTTTTAAAGGTACAGGCAAGAAATTGTCAAGATCTTTAAGCTTTGAGGACAGGACTTCAAATGTGGGAGGCAGGCCATTCCAACTGGAGGTTTTCAATTATAGATAGGGGTTAGCACAGCTGCCATGGATTGCCATGTCAGAGTGGGGATAGACAGCTGTGGAGAACTGGGAATCTTTCTATCAGATCCCTTTGGGGTTGGTGTGTGTTTCTTTGAATGTGTGTTTGTGTGGATTATAGGAGAAAAGGGTGGTTAAAGAATGGCTGTGTGTGTTGTCCAGAGAGAAATGGTTAAAGGGGACAGTGGTGTATCTTCACAGAAAGTGGGCTTTAATGTCCTTTGACCCTCTGGTTAAGCTTGGGAGTGGCTGTGACAAATGGGATGTCTGAAGCCCAATGTAGGATTTTATGGTGTTTGCGTGTGTATATGTGTCTTTTACACCTATTTGAAAGCCTTATCATGAATGATTCTATTAAGAGACTGAACATTTCAACTGATGAAACATAAATGTGGTGTCTACTCACATGCACAAGCTGTTCTTGGGTGTCAAACTCTCTGCAGCAACCTTCCCAGTGGCAGTTGGTCTCATACACCACCTCTGGCTCCTGCTTGCCCTCCTCTTTATCACCCTCTTCTTTCACCAGCGTCATTCCATCTGTTTTTTCCTGCACAAACACATGCAGCCCAAAAATTAGAGTATATGGGTCAGTAACGGGATAAAATGTTTTGTCATAATTTGTTAATTAAAAAATACAAATTTAATCAATGCATAACTTTAATAAACCTCATCTATAATGAGCATGGTTTTAATTTCTGATTGATTGCAGGTGTGATTTATGATCATAACTGTCAAAGATGGTCCTGATATTGTAAAGAAGAAAGCACTATAAAGGAAAAAAGCACTAGGTTGAAGTTGAACACTGGTCAATAGCTATTTTTGTTACATCAAGTCAGCAACCTTTATTACAATTAAAGCTATTCAGTAGCTTTGTCACCATTTATTGCTGATAGTGTACAAAATGTCATTTTAAAAACTTGTATTAATATGTGTTACAACAGCATGAAGGAAATTATTTCATCCTAAGATAAAATTTTGTGTGTGGCCTGGTAAATGTGAATTATTCAATAGTGCAGACGATGATAAATGATGCTATTTTGAGGATGTGACAGCGAGATGAGTCCTCATACCGTATTTGTATCATTAACACAATGCTAAACTTCTGCATTTGACATTTGGAATATCTCTTGAGAAAACATTTAGCTGTATGTACTTACAAGGATGTTATTATTTTTATAAAAAAAAAAAAACATCCTCTAATGCCCTGGAAAGAGAACTTTGCTTGGTATGTGCCACAAATTATGCAGAATTGTCAGTTGTTTAGAGGTTCTAGAAGTGGTAACAGCCTTGGAAACAAAAACTAGATTTGTGAATTTAGAAATTCAGACGTCTATTTGGAGAGTTCTTGTGTAATGCTACATTTGCCTGTCCATCTGTAGATTATAAGAATTGTTCAAGAGTGTCACTAAAAAAACTAGATTTTCATCATTAATAAACCATTATGATTATAACCAGAAACAAATTATGACTGTAAAAAAAAAAGCCATGGAAAGTGCTTGAAGAAAAATAAATAAGAAAAAACAATAAAAGTACAGAGTAAAAAAAAACAAATCAAAAACAAATAAGACAAAGGTCCATTTAAGCCATCCAGCAGTCATCCAACCATCAGCTATAAGGCTCATTGTAGAAAATGTGTCATCTAATTTTTCTTTCATTTTTCCATTCAGTTAAGCATCTGATTAAAAGAAAAACAATTTCCTTCTGAAGCTCTGGAGATCAATGGGGCTTATCGCATCTGAAGCAGTGCCACAACAGGCGACCAAATCAAACACGCAAATAAATAGCTTTACAGTACGTCACATAATTGGTCCCAAAGCTCTTGCTGCTTTTGCATGTGTGGTAACTGTCTCCTTGAGGGTTTGTGAGTGCTTTTTAGCCCTATAAATATATGTCTATCAAGTGTGTGTGTGACATATATATATATATATATATATATATATATATATATATGTGTGTGTGTGTGTGTGTGTGTGTGCATACCTG
>JAUCNO010000548.1:10246254-10261254 GCA_032353835.1 Enteromius viviparus | reverse complement strand
TAGTTACTATATAATATAGGATCATTTAAATTTTATATGTCACAATCAACTTTAGTGGGCCATTGTAACTTTATCTCACATTTTGACTAAATACATGTTAGTGTATACAGTTTGGTGTCTGTAGGATTTTTTACAAAGACTAACTGAGTCTAAGGTCTAAAGTATTGTTGCACAGATCCGATCTTGACCATATCCATTTTTTGGCCTGCCTGTTTACATTAACTTTAAACATGACTGGTATCGAATATCTATGTTTACATTACACTTTATGGGTTTTGTCTGAGGTAATCCAAAGCTTATTCCTTTGAGCGCGTCTTCTTGAGGTAATCATTTATCACTGTGCGTCTTATTTCTCTCAGCACGAAGCGTACAGTAGCCAGGATGAACTTCAGGTAAACTCTTGCTGCTTTGTTTGCAGTGATGTGGGTGTTTATATGCTGCGCGCTTCTCGTGGGTGAATATCATTGTGTGCTCAGCTAAAAATAGGTCTTATGGCTTGTCGCAGGAATTGACTAGGTTTTCCACTGACAGGCCAGCGACTGGCGACTCACTCTCCTTATGCAGTGGACCACTCGCTCTCCTCAGCTGGCGACTCACTCTCCTCACGCAGTGGACCACTCGCTCTCTTCAGCTGGCGACTCACTCTCCTCACGCAGCGGACCACTTGCTCTCTTCAGCTGGCAACTCACTCTCCTCACGCCGCGGACCACTCACTCTCCTCAACCTTGTTGGTTTTTTTTCTTTTTTTTTTTTTTGCCAACAAGGCATTAAAAATATAATTATTAATCAATAAAAATTACATTTTAAACATGCTATGCCATAAGACACAATCTTTTGGGCCTCTAAACAATGACAGCTTCACTGAGTCTTAGTGCCTCCAAGTAAACATCCAGGCCAAAGTATTGACTTGACATCAGGGGGTTGATGTGTTCAGTGATAACCAGCTGTACAGCCTCCTGAAGGGATGCAGGAGCCTCGGGAACTTCAACACCCCCACAATCAATGAAAAGGTTTTTTAAATACTTCTCATAAGCATTTTCTTAATGTTATCATGCCCGTTTTAGTTTGATTTTTTTAAATCATCCAATAGGAAGTGTGAAATTAGTACAGCTAAATGTGAATACATTTATATATTTTTTTAAATTTATTTTGGCTTTGTGCTTTGACTTTTGGCATTAAATATTTAATATTGACAGTAGTAGCCTACAGTTTCTTACTAGCCTACCTCTACACATACATTAAAAGGTTTCTAATCTGGTTTGTAACAAAAAAAAAAGGTAAGTTTCTAATTGGGGTAAAGGAACACCTTGGGTAAAATGTGTTTTGCACTGATCCTATACAGCCTAGTGAAAGCAAGGAAACCAAGTAATAAACAATTTCAAATAAACGATTTCAAATAATTTTTTCTCATTATTAAAATTATTGTGAATGAAAAATAAACAAAATAATACACTGTACATGTTTCTGAATTGTTGGTTTGAATAAAATACCAAAAAATACAAATATAGCCTATAGAAATGTCTTTGATTCTATTATTCGGTCACTATACATGTTGAGAGAGGAAAGTAACTGTTAAGTTTTGAGTGGTCCACTGCATGAGGAGAGTGAGTCGCCAGCTGAGGAGAGTGAGTGGTCCGCACCGTGCGGAGAGTGAGTCACCGGATGTGGAGAGCGAGTGGTCCGCGGCGTGAGGAGAGTGAGTCACCAGATGAGGAGACCGAGTGGTCCGCTGCGTGAGGAGAGTAAGTCGCCAGCTGAGGAGAGCGAGTGGTCCGCTGCGTGAGGAAAGTGAGTTACCAGATGCACCGCTGGCCTGTCAGTGGAAAACCTAGTCAATTCCTGCGCAAGCCATAAGCCCTATTTTTGAACCTCCTGGCCCGCGAGATAAAGAAGGAGAAGCGAAAGAGTGGACATTGTATTGGTTGCAATGAATTACTTTATCACAGAATTTTACTTTATCACTTGTTTTCGATAAGACTTGCTTAGTAGACATGTCAGGCTTTCTACAGATATAACTCTCATGTCTCTTTGTGGAGTTTTTGCTGTTTCATTTCATTTTAAAGATGCATTTCTAAATGAAGATCACTCAGATCAACATGCAGGCAGCACGCCCTGTTTGTTTTCTTCTTTTTCTAAATGCACAAAGTTGTGTTGTTACTATGTGTATACAAATTAAAGAAGACCCTTTACAGATTCGATTGATGTATTGCTCTTATCTGTACGATCAAAACTCAATGGGTAATTTAAGTTTAAGTTCTTATTGGCATCATCAGAATGCAAAAAATGCACCTCAAAATGCATATATGCGTTTGCCGAACCCAGTCGGTTAATTACAAACAACTACATTATTACCTCATTGGTAAGAAATATTTTATTAGCAAAGCTATAGTATTTATAAAATGATGGGGCAGGGGTTGAAAAGCGGCTCCTGAATGTTGCAGTTTCCTACATAATAAGATATATATCTTACATAGGAGTTCTGTGGGGAATTTGATATGTCTTTAGAGGTCAGATGTCAAGATATATACAATTGGATGTTCCCAGATCGGTTGCAAAAAAAAATCGGATTTTGAGCAAATGTTGATGTTTACACATGTGCAACAAATTCTGATTTGTGTCAGATGTGAGTAAAAAAATATATTTTTGGGGCCAGTGTAAATGCAGCGTATCTCCATCCCGAGAAAAGACAATTTCTTCACTTTTTCTGAGCTTGCCCTTTTTCCAGTTGACCCGAAGCTATAAATGAGGTGGCAGGGCACTGGGTTTTCATATGGGTTTTTTTAAACTGAATTGCATAGTCAAATTGTACAAATGTGTCCATCTACACACCCATTTGGCGTCAAACCATCGGGGATAGTGATGTCAGAGGAGGGAGACAAGCAGCTTCTAGCCATAAAAGTGGCCGCCCACAACTTCGTCACCTACTCATGCACCTCCAGGAAGAAATGAACCAGAGCAGAGCATGAAAGTGTGTTTTGTCGTTGCTTTGGAATATCTTATTGACCAGCACAACCAGCCAATAACAAGTTTATTCAAATTATACATAGCCAAACAGAAAGTATTCCAATGAAATGTGTTTGCAACTATCTGTCAATGCTACTGAGATACTACTGAATACTACCAGACTGTTTATGCAACTGTTATACAAACATTTTTTGCAATTATGTTTGGCATCATTATTGTCACATAATCACTTACAACAGCTATTGTAGCAAACATTTCTCATCTTCAAGTGTGTAACATCTTCATATTTTATATGAGTGTACATCAGTAACAAAATATTCTGTGCCTGGGTTTGAGGTGAGACATGTGACAGCTTGCAGAACAGCTGTGAGAGAAAGGAATTTGTTACATCTCCTCTGACAGGGCCTGATGAGCAGTTTTAGAGGAATCATGCACTAACATGCAGCCATGTCTGTCTCTGCATCTGATGCACTCATTAGTACGTCTCTTGACAGTGTGTGCACCCAGTCTTTGATCTCTGACATAGAACTAGAGATCACCGTGGAGATCATGCCCCATGGAAACAGAACTAATACACTGAGCACAACAATACTGTTAGAGAAGACACTACACCCCTTCATATGATATAGCTGCCTAGACAAGTACTTATAACATTATGCACATTATAAACAATAGTATCACAGTTATAATTTATAAAAAAAAATCAAAAACATTTTCACCATGTTTTAGGAATACAATTATAAACTTATAAACAGAAAATATGTCAATAATATACAATGCTAAGCAGCTACAGTTTTTTATTTATTTAGGTACTATTTTCTCAAGTAAGGTGTATATTAAAAAAAAAAGAATGCTTTTCCAGAAGTGTTCTGACAGTTTAGAGCAGTGCTTCCCAAACTTTTTTTAACTCACGGCCCACACAGCCAAACACATATGCTTCCACGGCCACTGCAAAAGAAGTTTTCAACAATCCCGCTTTTTGTGTCGGGTTAACTAAGTACTCAAAAGCAAGGATGTTAATTGTCTTTTTTTAATAAACTGGTAATGTATTCAATAAACAGAAAATATACATAATGGATTAGCAAACTAGACATTTTTTATTATATTAAGAATATTACAATTTCTATTAAAAAATTGGCGCCCCCCCTGCAATACAGGTTAAAAACTACTGGTTTAGAGGATTTTTTGCAAAGTCTAATCTGGCCTTGTTTGCACCTTGTGGTGAACATTCTGTATTTGTTCTCTCGATTGCAGACTACGACAGTGACACTTGGAAAGTTGTTCTTCAATGAATTCTCTTGGCTGGATGTTGTGAAAGGGGTTTACTTTACCAATGAAATAATCTTCCAATCATCCTCCAGTCCTCCATGGACGCCCAGACCTTTTTTCATGTTCCTTAGCTCACCAGTGCATTCTTTTTTTTAGAACGTTCCTGCTATATTATCTAAAGAATTTGTTATGTTTTTGAAACAACAATTGTTTCACCTGCATGGGGAGCTCCATTGACCAGAATGTGTAAGTTTACAGAAACAGCTTCCTTGAAATGGCTTTTGAATTAACTGTCCAATTACTTATGGCCCCATTAAAAAAATGGGGAGGGGGGGTACATGTTAAAGAGCTACATCTCTCCGAAGGATTCAGTTTGTTTTTGAAGCCTAACAATTGTCTTTTTTACTTGCATGTAGAGCTTCTTTTAGTGCATGACGTGGATTCACAGCAACAGTTTCCAAATGCAAATGACAAACTTAGAATCAACTCCAGACCTTTTACCTGCTAAACTAATGTATAAATAATAAACGGATAGCCCACATCTGTTATACTCAGGTGAATACTCTCAAATTAAAGCTCAGAATGTGCACTTTAAGCTCATATATAACATATACAGTGCCCTCCACTAATATGGGCCCCCTTGGTAAATCTGAGCAAATGTGGCTGTGAATATAAATCTTAATTGTTTATCCTTTTGATCTTTTGTTCAGAAAATTTACAAAAATCTAACCTATCATTAAATTAAAACAATTGAAATGTGGAGAAAATCTCATTGTGAAATAAATGTTTTTCTCCGATACTTGTTGGCCAAATAATTTTTTATGAGTCTGAAGTATATTACCATTCATATTCACAATTATGAGCACTCCAGTGTGATTATGAGCATGAAAATATCCAGTACTGGCTTCCTGTATCACAGAAATATATATAGGAGGGAAACAAAGCCCAAAATCCCTTAATCATCAACACAATGAGAAAAGCCAAAGAATATATTTCTTATATATGCTGCAATAGATAACTGAGCTTCACCGATTAGTGAAGTGGCTTTATGAAAAGAGCTAGAAAAGTGAAAATTAAAATTTCCACCATCAGGGAAATAATTAAGAATTTCCATTCAATATACAATGTTGGGAAACTGCCTGTATCATCCTAATACACGACAAGGAGTAGAGTTTGAGTGACTTAAGACTCTTCAAGGACCACAGCTGGAGAATTTGAGAAAATAGTTTAGTATCAGGGTTAGAAAACCTGTTAAAAAACAACCCTACATCAGCACATGTTGTTTGGAAATGGTTTAAGAGAAATTCAAATTAAAAATCCTCGCTCATCCAAAAACATCTCCAGCATGTTCAGTTGTCAGAAACAACTGAAACTACAAATAGGACAAGCTTCTATGATCAGATTAAACTAAAAAAAAAAATAGATTTTTTATCGGCAATCACTCAAGATGGGTTTGGTAAACACAGAGATGTGTACAATGAAGTATACTGCTGTGTTTTTGATGTTGTTGGTCTAGATTTTAGCTGGAGGTCCTGAACATCTTGTTTAAAGACATGGCATCATGGATTCTATCAAATACCAACAGATAAAAATCAATATTTCAATTACAATTAGAAGTCTTATATTGGGCCATGGTTCAATTCCCATTCAATTGGGACCAAAATCCAAAACAGACATCAAAATAAACACAAGAATTACTCACTGAGCACAAAATGAAGCTTTTGCCATGGCTGTCCCAGTCCTCTGACCTGAACCCTGAGTGAGGTGAACTAAAGAGTAGAACCAACAGAGCTGGTAATCTAAAGGGTCTGGACTGTTACGGTATATTAGCTGGAAGGCACTGTAACTGGAACTTGAATATGTCTTGGTCAGCAACTAAAATAATAACAATTGTACCTGTGTTTAAATTTATATAGACCTAGATGTTTTTTTTTTTTTCCAGTAGTCTAAAAGTTATAAAAACAAAACAAAACAAAATGGTAGACGGTAGCTTTAATTAGATCAGTGGTGGCTTTAAATATGGGAATAGACATAAGTAAAGTGTGTGCGTTTACTCACACGTGTAGCGGAGGTACTGGAGAGGGTTCATAAATGTACCGGCCTTGTGTATGTCTATCGTCGATTGGTACTGGAGCATGAAAAGCAGGAAAGAACTGAGGTGTAGCTGTAAAAATGAAAAAGAGAGGGGTTTTTTTGCAATTAAATGTTAAACAGTAAAAGTAACATGAAACACAGTAAATTGTTTAGTAAGTTTGCATTTACAGAATTTATTGCAAACAAACCAAAAAATAATTATTTAAGTGCACTCACGCAAATATACAAATTGCAACTTCTGAGTTTGAATCACTTTCGGTTAAGACAATTTCTAGGGGCCTTATCAGAGAGGTGTCAGCTGTGCTTCTTAAATTGCTACACTAAAAGTTAAAACAGAATAATTTATACCATATTCATCTACTACTATACATAAATGGTCCCACTTTATATTAGATGGCTTTAGTTACTATGTACTTACATTTAAATTAATCAATTGGTACAATGATTACTGAACTAAGCTGTCTAATGCGTCTGCTTCACTTCACATCTAATATTGTCAAAAACACACAAGGTTTACATAAAAACACAGCTATGTCTAAAATGAAAGTAAACGGATGCGTGTACTGTAGCTCTTAACTAAAAGTAAACAAAATGTAAATGCTGCTTGTCATTACATTTACATTAGATCAAATCATTTAGCAGCTTTTATTTAAAGTGATTTACAAATTAGGACAATGTAAGCAATCAAAACCAACACTTTTTTATGTAATACATAAAAAGAAAATAGAATATAAGAAGAAAAGAGCAAGATATTTCTTTAAAATGTTTTATTTATTTATTTATTTTGCTGTTTCTCATTAAAGGAATAATTTAACCGAAAATACAATGTTCATCATAATTTTCTCACTCACAATAACAAAGAACCATGGTAAAATCATGAATCATGATATTCCTGAATAAAATCATGATAAAGATATTTTTGCCGTATTGCCCAAACAAAACTTTAGCTACAATTGTTTGACCTGTGCTACAACTTCTGTAGCACCATGCTATGTGCAACAACAAAAAAACGTTTACCTACAGCCCTGATCATGGTACATGTTCAAAACTGGTATTAGCATGATACTTCTGTTTCAAATGTAAAGTATTGAAACGATGTGCGAGCCCCGAGTCTGGCAACCATCTTTAGAATGTCGTTTAGAATGTCTTGTGTGTCTTGTGTCTTGAATGTCTTCTGCAGGAGCTCATCCATGGCCCACATGGCATGAGCAGGCTCTAAAGTGGTAGGTGTGACTGGAGCAGGCCATGAATCAGGAATGGGTTGGGCAAACCCTGAAGTGGCAGGCATGGCATTAGTGACCTCGGGCTTGGCAGACATGGAATCAAACTTTGGTGTGGTAGATGAAACTTTATAAAATGTAAACTTATTTGAGATTATTGAGAAAAGTAGGTCCGGTAGCAGCAGGCATGATGCCAGCAGGTTTGAGTGTAGCAGGCATGATGTGAATAATTCCAGATAGAACGGTAGGGGGCAAAAATGATGTGAGCAATGAGAATACAGATCTGAAAACCACAAACAATAAACCAATGGGAGCATGACACATGGGTAAAGCAGAGGACAAACAGACAAACAGGGCAAGGGAAGCATAAGACGAACAGACAGAGACAGATTTCAAACTAAAAGACATGGAACATGAACAGAACAAAACAGAACAGAACTTATAAGCATATTAAGAGAAGTCTAACAAAAGAAACTAAGAATTGCAGTGGACCCTGGCACTGTAACAAGGCAGGGTGCATTAGCGGGCATGTTTTTAGCTTGTAAACATCTGGCATCTGTGTGCGAAGGTGTTTAAGGCCTGTGCCCAGGGAGCAACATCTGGGTGCAATGCTGCAGGATACAAGCTGCTAAATGCAACACTAACACTGGGCAGGCTTGCAGCGAGTTCCTTACATTTGTAAAGCCCTGCTTTACCTCATTCCTCACCTTGCATTAAGCACTTTTATCCTCAGTGTTCCATGTGATGGTGCTCAGAAAGCTAATTGGTGAAACTGCAAGTACTGCAGCTTTCATTCCAACACTAGTCCTTAAGAAAATCACATCCAATAAGATCAAAAGGTCCAGAAAGTCAGAAGTATTTTGACACTCTACCCAAATGTGTTTTTATAAGCTGTATTTCTTGTCCTTGAACTGAGAGAACATAGAAAGAACTCAAACCGGGAGCCATTAGAATACTGAATTCATAACCATCTGCATGCTGGGAAACACATGTTAACAGAAATGAGAAATAGTAAAAAAAGTAAAAGTAAACCATTATAAAATTAACACAACAGAACAATAGAGCGGTATTTGAAGTTACTTTGTCAATACATAAAAATCTTTCTTTCTTTTCAGCTGAAAATAATTTTGTGTAATTACAATTATTTGTATTTTCTAACCCAAACTCTCTCTTTGCTCTTCTTTTATCACTCCACTCAAAACATTAACTCTCTGTACATCGTACAGCACTGCTGTAAACCTCAGATTCTCTCCATCATTGCTATCTTTCAGCACTTGTTTGTTCCTCTCCGTTCCTGTTCCATTCCATATAATATTCTGTTCATCTTTCATGTCAACACTTGACTATCCCTTACTCCTCAAAAGTTGTATGTCTTCTTCATGGCATGAGTCACTCATTCCAGTGACACTCTAAACTCTGTCAGTCTCTCCTCTCCCACATACCACTCTGCTTCTTCATCAGCCTCCTATTCCTGTATTGTATTAACCCCAATATATTTCCGCACCCATTCTTTCACTTTTTGTCTGGTTCATTTTATCAGGTTGGTCTTTGCTATTCACAATATTACACATTATAATAATCTTCATTATTTTCTTTTTAAATAACTGTGATTTTTTTCTATTTCTTTACTTGCCTGTTTATAATTAGCATTTAATGATTGAAAATATATGTCTTATTGCTTTTTGTTGGTTGATATTTTTGGTGTTTTGACACCTTGGTGAGCACACATTGCTTTCAAGGCGTTATATAAATAAGCCTTATTTTACATTAAGAGTTGTAATAAATGTATATTAAAACAAACCATTAAACAAACAAAAAACCAATATAAAAAAACAACAACACACACACACACACACAATAAAAAGGGATATAGTTAAACATTCTCAACAAGAATTAGCCAAAAATATATATGAAATAAAAAAGTAAAGCTAAGATAATCCTAAAGCTATAATAACACCATTTTCCTGTAAACAAATTAAAGAAGAACAGGAAAGCATCAAACTGAGGAATAGCATATGCTCAGCAGTGAGGAAGTCAGCACCATTGTATCGTCAGTACAGCGTAGTACAGTTGAAAATTAGATTACTTGTTACCAGCTGCTCCCATGTTAAACATATAAATATAACATCGTAATACACAACACATGTATATTTACTGTATAACTGATGTTTGCTGATACCTCTAGATGTAGTGTTGTTGGTGTGTATTGCAGTTAGAGGCAAATAACATAAAATAAAATGTACTACAACAGTTTTCATAACTACTATGCAAAAATATGAACCCTTGTAACCCTCGTTACATGTAGTTATGGTGTAAGTGTGACATCTGTGGACCGTAATCAAAAGCGAACTCTTGTAACCCTTTTGATACGTGTAGTTACAGTGTGACATTAAACAATTTATGTTACGCTACAATACATATGTTAATTGTAAAATTGTAAAAAGTTAATTGTATTACATAGTCAAATGCGAGGTCCAAAAACCCTAAGGACCCTTCTATTTTTATTATTTAACTAAATTGTAGGGCTGTAACGATTTGCGATATGAAACCGAAATCGCGACACTCAGATCCACGATCCTGTGTCGTGGTGTGATAAGGGAGAATCACGACACACCCCTTGACTACCTTTCCAATCATGTGACACCTGCCTGCAAAAGTTGAGCTAGCTAAGAAGAATGTGAGGAAACATGGCAACCAACCCAGAGATTGCGGCCCTTCCTCCTCCAGCAGTAAGGCAACATTTTGGCTACCCGGTAGAGATAAAGGATGCCACTTCCCCAAGAGACTAGAGTTGTGATGTTCGCAAACGAACTGATTCTTTAAACGGCTCATAAACATGAATGATGGGAGCCGAGTCGCGGCTGAGGGGGGAGCAGTTCTTTCTGTCAATCTTTTTTTCCTATGCGTGTTTCACACAGACGAACACAAATTAGCTCCTCCGCGAGACAGAACAGTTATAGAGGGAGGGGCGCACCCAGCACAGGGGTGTTTTTTTGAACGGCTCTTTGAAAGGAATGGATCGCTTTTTTTCTCCCACAACCTACGGAAAAAAATCGCTATACGAACCATATCGTGGGTCAAAATCCGTGATATGAACCGAATCGTGGGTTTGGTGTATCGTTACAGCTCTACTCTTTATTTTTATGTAGTATTTGATATTTTTAGATGCAGAATTGTATTACATTTAATTAATAGGTTATGTAAGGAAGGGCATCTTACTTAAAATGTGTGCCTGCTAATAGAAACAGCTGAAGAAGTGACTATAATTATCTTATTAATTTTCATATTAATGCATCCCTAACCAACCTTAACCTTTCTCTACACCTTTTTTTTTTATCTTCTTTTAGTAAGGATGAGATTTCCGCAACAACAGTCTATGTGTGACATCTTGTACTCTCATAGAGTTGGATGCTGAAGTAACTCAAGACAGCCCTGAATAAAGGCTCTGAATGAGTATTGGTTATAGACATAACTTGTTCTGAAAAGAGGTACAAAGTCAACTATCGTCTTTGAAAAGTTAGAGTCCATCCCCAAGCTCTCCTTTCTGTTACAAGCTATCAGGATAAATAACATAAACCTCTTAGTTTGCAGCCCACCTCTAGAGGTTAGTCCAGCCCCTGACTCTTCTGAAAACAGTTGGCTGTAATCTCTTCTGGTTCCCATAAAAGACCCCCTGCGGACATCAGTCCAACTGCATTTCCTTTGAACAGGCCACTAATCCTTTTACTTTGGGGAGAATAGCTTCAGACTGAAACGCCAGTGTTTGTGCACTAGCCTAGTTACGATGTTTTTGTGCCCCCCTTTGGGTCTCTGCACTCCCACCCCTGTTACATGGTGTCTGGGCTAATTATCCGCTCATTCAGAGTCAGATGGGTACAGGGACCACTAGGATCAGCCCTGGCATCTAGAGAACGCTCTCAAAACCAATCTCGCAGAGAGAGCCAGGAAATGGATTCCTTTCATCTTCTTGCACTGTTTTCGAGGGCGGAACAGGATTGAGTTTGGTCATACGTTTGTGGTTGTAGGTGACACCTGAATTTGGTTGCATGTAGAGCATTTTAGCAACTCATATCTTAGGCCGTAGTTAGCAGAGTAGCTGGTCGCATCTTCAAATTTTCTCCCATTAAATTTAGATAAGTTTTTCCTGACCTTCTCGGGGAGCTTTTTAAGTTGCAATTTGGCCTGATACGTCTCCATTACTCTTCATTTATAATCTCCCGTTGGCAGTACGCTGTGTATCCTGAAGTCAGCAAAACTAAGACTCTTTCACATGCAATATGTTTTCTAATTTGATTCAAGCAAAACATCCTTTCACGCAGCACGCATTGGTATATCAGGCTCTGTGCCTTCTGCTTGCTAATATATTGGCCCTGACCCACAGAGAAGTTTGGCTAGCATAGAAGAGACCTTGACTTTACTGGCCAACACTTTTCATTTCATGCATTTGCTTTGCAGCGGCTAACCTTGACTTCGCAGTAACCTCTGCTAGGCCATTGGGGAAGCTCTTGTTTTCAAATTAGCCTCAATATGGTCCATCAATCCCCACTGCATGTTCAAGGGCCAGTCATAACAGCGCTGCTTTTATTGGGATTTGCAGATTTATTTATTCGGGCCTTTTTTTTCTCTCAGCCGATTCATTCCTCCAGACGCTGAACACAAGGTTAAGGGGGTTGTAAAGCGGGCAAGGTTGGGTCACAGTCCAGATCTGACAGCCCAGGCGGCACAGGGAGCACGCGGATCAGCTTTGACTCTCAAATCTCGGAATCTGATGCAAATCCGGCAGTATTTAAACCTCCAGATCAGCCTTCCCAAATCCTTTCAAGATATTCTCGGCTCGATTGGGTGGCATTAAAGGATCATAGGAGCAGAACAAAACATCGTCTGGCAGCGAGAGAGAAAGAGGAAGAGGGGAGGGCAAATTAGAAAGCGAGAGAGAGGCGTGCGAGTCAACTGAAGGTTTTACAATGTGTTGCACCAGTGGAAATCATGGATCACATTAATGTTCCCTCTGTTTTTTTGCACCCCTCCCTCTTCATCTTCTGTTGTGCTTTATTTTGTTTGTTCGCTCACTCTGATCTCTGTCCTCACATCCTGCTCTGGCGAAATCCAGCGTAATCCCATATGGATGCCTTTGTCCAGTGCATGTAAGCATCTGTGCGACATTTTAAATACAGCTATCAGGCTCAGACCTGGCCTACATATTATATGGTTGTCATTTTGCAGATCTTTTTTTATCTGGAGTGATGTACATGACACACATTGTGCATCTTAGCCTAGGGAAAAACCGCTCCGAGATCAAACCTGCAACCTTTTGCATTTTCAGCCCAGAGATGTAACTGCTAGATATATTGAAATTAGGAATACCTGCTATAGATGTATTTTATCCCCTCATTATAAATGCCATGCATTGCTATATGTGAATTTGGCTGGGCGATTTACACCAAAAAATGAACCTTCTGTTCCATTAACTGACTGAATAAAAAAAAAGTGAATTTTACTTCAGAAATTTCTCAAGCTTAGGTTTAGTTCCACTCAAGCCAGCTTTACCTCTACGCAGCTGACAGGAGAAGGGTGGTGTAACTGCTTGTCATGTGCCGTAATCTCTCTGTTCTCTCGCTGGGTGACTGCTGAAGTTCATGCTGTAACAATTCTGATTTCTGAATCATTGTGGGTGGTTTGGTGGAATGGGTGGGGTTGAACGATGTTTATGCAGTAAGGGAACTTGAGAAGAGCTGGAAGAGACAAAGTGAACTGTATTAAGTCCTGAAAATGTTTATTGTCAAATACAACTTTTCATTATTTCTTTTCCCATCTCAACATTCTTAAACTTTGAACTTGGATATAAACGGACATGGCTGTATGTAATATTTCTCTCCAGTGTCTTGAGGTAAAAGCATGCAAGTTTCTCTGATGGAAAGAAGCATGTGATGGTGGACACCAGCCATCCCACAGATCTGCACTGAAAAGGAAATGGATTTGGAAATGGCTGTAAATGCTTTATTATGGAGAGGAAACGCTGTACTTCTGTGCGTGTAACAAAATTGATGTGCTCACAAGCGCTGCTGTCACAGTCTAGCGTCCCCTGTCCTCCCCCACGGCCAATGAGCGCCGCTTCACTTCGCTGCCCTTACAAATAGACCCCATTGATTGAATCTGATTCCTGTGGATAGAGCAGGATTATTGAGCAGCTTTCCCTGATGTCTCACACCCAGAGTGTGTGTGGAAACGTTCTGTGTCAGCTTTTGTTGCTTAAATCAAAGGGGCGTCTCCCCTGAGCCTCCCCCCATCTGATGGCACACAGCTCTCTGGAAACTCTGCACTTCCTTTATTTTCTTCCTCCCTCTCTCGCCAAAAAATAATCTCTGCATTTTTTACAAAGATCCTGAGAATGCCTTTAGCCCAGGAGGAAGAAGCAAAGAAAAAAGGGTGCTATAAAAAAGGAAGAAGATAAAATTTGGCCTGACCTCAAACAGAAATGTCCTGTCTATACTGTGACTGAGGAGCTGTGTCATCGACCCTCAAAGGAAGTCTGTGCTCCACTAACCCCAGTGTCATTGCAGGCCTGTGGGGAGTTACTCTTAGTGGCCAGAGGCACTGCAGCCTCATTAAATACCCTGCAGAATAAGCCAGAAACAAAGTCTTCGTTTGTGGGGCGAGAGAAAATCGACTCCATCTGCTTTCATGGCCAGCACTGAGATGTTGTTATTTGGATTTAGAGCTGTGCCAACCACACAAAGAAGTCCTGCTCAGCAGAAATGAGAGTGTGATAGTTTATGATGTTTTGGGGCTTTTTCGAGTCGTTTATCCTCTGCCTCACCCCTCTTACAGGAATCAATAGGACCGACTGCCCCAGACCATGATTTCCTTCCTTGCACCGTCCCTCTATTTGAATCTTCTCTAACAAAAGTACTACTAAAAGAAGGTGATGCTTTTGCTTTTGCTATGAGTTATGGGTAATGGCTTTGTTTTTTCCTTTATAATGGTTTATATAACAATTGATGTGGTGATTACGTTCTCTTTGGCATTTCGTTTCCTACTTTTTCTGTTTTTAATCAGATGTAGTGACTAAAAGCATTAACTCCATGTAAAAAGTTCAGTATGATGTTGTACGCAGTGCATATGATTTTCTTTTCGTCTTTTTCTTTTTTGTGTGTTTTATATACATGAAATATCAGTTTTGATTTCATGGTGACCTTTAGGTGTTTTGTGATTTTTGGAGCTTGACATTTCCCATTTATATTCAATAGAAAGGACTAGGGCTGCACGATTAACCCTTATCGCATCGATATCGAGGTTTTAACTCCGGCGATTACCTAACCTCAGGAGTCTGAGGTTTTTTCCCCCGCCTCTGACATTTGAGTGACAAACCTATTAGGCAATCAAAATGGTCGAATCTCGCGTTCCTGGCTTGCTGGCCAATTAGAAAGGGCAATGGAAACAAGGTTGTATGCAG
>JAUCNO010000548.1:10212892-10230450 GCA_032353835.1 Enteromius viviparus | reverse complement strand
CTGTAGTTCAAACCACGTACGTTTGTGACGTTGACTGCGAATGTTCGTTTGAACTATGCTTTCGGGAAACACCGAATTTTTGAACTATGCTGGTAACGACGGAACTTGCGACCATAGTAGGCTAACTATGCCTTTGGGAAACGCACCCCAGGACGATTCCATAATTTCAAAGATGGGTGGCAACCCTAGTCTTCTCTGATTACTTCAGTTTGAAGGCTTTAGCATGAGCAATTGCGTCATTTAACCATGCCCTTCCAACTGCTAGTGTTCATTTGTAAATGAAAGGCCTATTTTACTACACCCAATCATTTTCACAAGCCAAGCCACACCCTCTATTCTCCTTATTCAGTATTCTATTTCTCTTGGAAGTATTTTACAATACCGAAGTAAAATCGGTCACAAACGTCTAGTTCATGCAGATTTTAAGGCCCTTTTCATTTCAGATTTTAATATAAGCAAAAGTCACCATTAGCTCTTAGTTTAACATCACTGACAAAACAGCTGAAATATTCAAGCACTCATTTGTGATTTTTCCTTTCAAGGGGAAAATTAAAGGGGATAGATCTCTAGCAATTTCATTTAGGTGGCTTCCTCGTAAACGGATTTCCGTTTGAGCCACATTACAGAGTTCAAAAGTTTCCTGCAGACTTTTAGATGAAGGTGAGTGTGCTATGCACTCTGGGCTCAGTGAGGTTCTGATGTTGAGATTACACTTGTCAGGAGGCAGATGAGAAGGATTTCCATGGCCCTGACCATCAACCCTTCTCTTTTATTTTCTCAGCATTCTTGTATTCCTGTTACATTTTTGGCTCCATCATTGCCCCACAGATTCACCGGTCTATTCACCCTGACACAAAAACAGCAAGCTCGTTCTCTGTGGACTGGGGGGGGAAGCACGCTACAGCAGAAAAAAAAGCAGGGAAAGAGAAGGAGAGAGAGGAAAAATGATTGTGCTCCCTCTCTCTCTCTGTAGTGATTGAATTTCTTAACATCTTTTCAAAAATCGCTTAAATGCCTGGAGGCGAGAGGAAGAAACAAGCTAATGGTGGATGGGGAGCACTGAACAAATTTCAGAGCCCTTTCCTGCTTGCGTTTGAGGTTTGAAAGCAAGCGCCCTGCCTTTCAAGTTTCAAAGTCCTCCTTTCTCCTGTGGTGTCACTGAAGGATTTGAAAAGAAGGTAATTGTGCTCACTGCCGCCCTGATCAGAGGCACACGGCCCAGGCTCTAGTATTTCACCAGCTCTCAGTACCACAGGAATTGACTCAGCAGCTCGGCTTCAACTTTCTTTTCCTGGCTTCTCTCTCTCCCCTGTTCTTTGTGTGTCTCTTGATCTCTGTCTCTCACTTTTATCCACTCACTTTCCCCGAGTCTTGATCTAGGCTTCTCTCTCTACCAACTGGATTTCCCTCTTTCGTCCCCAATGTACATGGTTTTCTATGACAATCTCTCTGCCCTTTTCTGCCCACTTCTTTCTTGCACCCATCTTTACCACATAAATACTATATATATATATATATAATATATATATATATATAATTTTTCTACTCAAAACATTAGTAGTTTGAGGTGAAGTATATACCTTTTGGATGTTAAAATTTACTTTGGCACTTTCAAAATATAGCTCCTTATGTGTAAGAACATTAACTGAATTAATTAAAATTAACTTATTCTCTAGAATGTGTTTGATTATTGCCTCATACCACTATGTTACAAAGTCAAAACTCTACTCTAAAAGGAGATATTGTCTTTAAGAGAAAACATCTTACAAGAGCTAGAAACTTCTTTTGGATATTGTGAAGTCACAGTGTCACACTGGAAGAAAGAGGGACCCTGGTTGAGCTAGAAAAGATAAAGAAGAAGAGCTGCTTTAGTAGATTATTGTAACTATATTGTAGATATATTTAGTTACCTTTAAAGAACTATTCTCAGTTAATTGTGCCCTAAAAACCCAAAAAATTTTATTTACTGTGTATTTTATTTTACAACAACAGCATCAAAAAACAACTAGCTTAAGTTACCACTAAATGTTAGTTTATTTACGGGAAAGAAAGAAGCACATAAGTTGCCTTAAATAATGAGAGATCATGAGGACAGGTAAGAACATTGTTCTTGCGACTAGTGAGGGATGTTTCTGTTTTTGGGATGGGAGTCTAAAGTTGAGGGCTAATCTAAGCATGAGTCCAAAGGCAGAACCATCTTCTTCTTTTCCTCTAGCTCTCTGCCCTTCTTCGACGTATGCCAGTCATTTTTCACTCTGCTCAAAGTTGAACTGGCTCTCCCACTGCTGAGCGGTCGGCTCATGCCAGTCAAATTGCAGCAGGGTAGCACAGAGGCCATTCACGTCAAAGTTGCACAATGTTGCACATTGTTTCCGGCGAGGGTGAGGGGAAACATAGAGAAAGCAAAAGGTTAAGACTGAACCTCCACCTGCAGATATTTTGAAGGGTTTGTTGTCAATAGTTGAGTTGAGGTTAGTGTAGCTGGGGAACCTTTTTTTGTGGTGGTGGAGGAGCTGATGTGTGGGGAGTTACAGTGGAGAAATAGATGAGCTTGTGGTAAACAACAAAACGTTTCTTCAAAGCTTCCTCCTTCTGTGCAGAAATCCCTCTGTCTTTTTCTCTCCTATTTATTTCTTTCTCTTGCAAATCAACTTGCAGGAGAAGCTGCAATTAACAATGTAAAAAGGATGCAGATATTCCTGTGTTTGGCACATGCATAATAACGCCACCTCTTCAAAAGGCTTACCTGATTCGTCAACCTGGCACTTGTGCTAAAGACTGCAGAATTGTTTGTGAAAATACTCAAAGAGAAAGTGAGACGGGCAACAAAACAGAGAAAAAGACAGTTTCATCAAACTTTGCTGTAAGAGAAGAGCAAGAGGATTACTACAAGTGTGTGGGATATTCCTCCTTCTTGGCTCCCCATGCAGTAGGCAGGAAAAAGGTTTTCAAAGACTTATCCTTTAAACCCCACTAGTAGATACCAAACCAACATGTCTCAAGTGTCACTAGAGGGCACTCACTTCTCTTCACCTCCCCTGGATTCAGATTTTATTATGGACTCAACTTCCCCTCATGCACTGCACTCCCACACCAGTTCACATTAAGTAATTATCACCCACAGCTGTTTTCCATCATCACAACCTCTTTCACTATTTAACTGGTTCATTTACTACTGTTCAAACACGTAACATTGACTTGCATAGACATTCTCCCAGGTTCTGTTCTTGTGTTTGTTTTATGTTATTTTTGACCTTCATCTGTTCTCCGACTCCTATGATTGTTTGCTGCCCGCCTTGACCCTTTGCTCTGTATTTTTGACCATGTCTTAAACTAGTCTCCTCTGTACCGATTGCCTGTTGTTTTGACCCTGCCTGTTCCCTGGAATAAAGAGTTTATTGGCATATGGATCCAAACGTTCAAGCTGGAGTAATTACAGAATGTTACTTCACCCTGGATCCAGCAGAACTATACAATTCACCACAGCAAGGGAAAAACCAGGATCCTTTGTCTATACTCTGCGGCATCTTTCAAGAGGGTAGAGACATTGAGGATTGTGCGGAGGAGTTTTTGGGCTACAGCCATCTGGTTCCGTGAGATGACGATCTGTTAAAGGATTGTTTTTTGAGTGGATTAGACTCAGAAATTAGTCTCTACCTGCCATGGGACGATCCAGAGTGGTCTCTGGCCTGAATTCATCGACTTTGTTCTATTGCTATATGGATCCACATTCACGGTAGGAGAGGTGAAGGAGGAGATCTCTTACGGGAGTGATTGGCGGGAGAGACCACCACCCAATGATCATCAGTCAGCTCACAATTTGGCTGCCATGCCTCAGCCTGAGTCAGCTCACAAGATGGCCACCATGCCTCAGCCTGAGTGAGCTCACAAGATGGCCGCCATACCTCAACCAGAGTCAGAACACAAGATAGCCACCATGTCTCAATCAGATGTCCTGGCTTCGCCCAGTTCCTACCAAGGATGTTCTGCCAGAGGCTACACCATCTCAAGAGTTGCCGGTTAAGGCCGTAGATTCCCCAGTGGTTGCACTGGTGGCTGCATAACCTCTCGATCTGGCACTTATACCCTCGGTCAGTTCAACCTCGACCACGGAGGTTCCGCCAGTTATTCCACGACCCTCGAAGATGTCGACAAAGGTCATAGATTCTTCGAAGTTCCACTAGTGACTGCACTGACCTCTAGATCTGTTGAACCCCTAACTTGCTCGGTCCCAGATGCAAGGGGTATCGAGCACTCATTCCCGTTGTCAGGTTCAAGCCCCGAATCATGGACTGGAGAGCTGTTATCAGGCTCCGTTTTCAAGTCACGGTCAGGAGAGCCATTGTCGGGTCCACTCCAGTTCCTGACTCATCAAGAGATTGGGGACACCTGATTTCTAGTGATTATCATCATCTTGACTACAGAGACCATCTCTGCATTTGATAAATAAAGTTTAATCTCGTCATTATACATTGCCATCAATCTATTTTCCTACTTGATAATGTTCAGTGCTTTGCTACAATCTATATTGTTAAAAGCGTATAAGCGTATTAATAGACTAGAGCCTGTGCTACAGGAGCGTTCTACCTCACCTGGACAATCTCCGCTACCGCCTGTTCCGCCCTGGAGAGTGTCACTGTCTCCAGTCTCACCCTGGAGTGAGTCCCTACCGGCTAACCTAACATCGGCTTCTCCTCGGAGAGTTCCTGATCCACCCCGTTCCATCAAGGAACCCCGAGCAGGTACTGTCTGGCCCATAGAGGTAAAAACTAACCTCTCTAAGCTCTTTGTTCCAGTCTGTCCTTCTCCACCCTGGATGATTTCCATGTCACCCAAGCTGCCCTGGAGGGCATTCCTGTTACCTCAGCCACTGTGGAGGATGTCTCAGTCTCTTGTTCCACCTTGGAGGGCGTTCTTGTCGCCCAAGAAGCTACCAGTGGGCACCCGCTTCTCTTTACCTCATCTGGACCTGTGAACATGGCTGGACAGGAGTAAAACATTGATGAAGAGGCAGGGTCACAGACAAGGAGCACGAGGATGCTGACAGGGAATACAAACACACAGAGCACATGGACGAGGAAAGTAAACACAGAACATGACTAAGACTAGACACAGAGAACACGGGAACGCCTTCCAAGTCGGAGCAGGTGGTGGGAACATCTTTCCGGGACCGACCAAACAGCCGAGATCAGCCTGATCAGACAGCCGAGACGTCCTCCAGAACCGACCAAACAGCCAAGATACCCTCCAGGGCCGATCAGACAGCCGAGATGGTCTCTAGAGCAGACCAGACAGCCGAGATGCCCTCCAGGGCCGACCAGAGAGCTGAGATGCTCTCCAGAGCTGACCAGACAACAGGAACGCCCTCCAGGGTGGCGCAGACAATTGAGATGCCCTCCGGGGCAGACCGGACAGCAGGAACGCCCTCCAAGGTGGCACAGACGATTGAGACACCCTTCGGGGTGCACAGGACTGAGATGCCCACCGGGGTAGACCAGAGAGTGACGATGACCTCCGGGGCCGAACAGGCAGTAACAATGCCCTCCTGGGCCTAACTGACAGTGACAATGCCCTCCTGGGACGAACTGACCGTGACAATGCCCTTCTGGGCTGTACAGTCAGTGATAATGCCCTCTTGGGCAAAACTGACAGTGATATGATGACCTCCGTGACTGATTCAGGGCATGGTAAGAGTCCAATGGCCTCAGTGGCTGGTGCAGGGTGAAGTTCACACTCCTGAGCGGTCTGAATGGACCACCAGCGGGGCCTCCGGAGAATCTACAACCATAGTCGACTTCTCCAGGGTATGTGCAGCCACAGGCGGGTCCTCTTAGACATAAATGTCAAAACGGCCTTCGGTGGAGTCCAGGCACGGCTCCAGTGGCTCGGGCCATGGAATGTCATAGTCAATGACGGACTCGGGAGGTTTTATTGTGGATAATTTCCCCGAACTATAAACCTAACTGAAATGTTTGAATGCGAGTGAAGCATTTTGAATATGAAAGGCTGTATGGCTGTACTATGTTTTATGTAACGTTAATATAAATAATACGAAATAAAAACAATATTGTTACAAATAGGAATATGAATGTATGAATATGAATAATTAAAATAATGCATTGAGTAAATTGCATTAGCAACATAATGGCACTAACTTACTATATTAGATTCATAAATAACATTCATAAAAAGTCATAAAACTATGACAATTAATTATTATAAAGATGGCAAATGAACATAATAATTATTTTTTTTTTTTTATTTATGTATTTGTTTGTTTGTACAGGTAATGATTTTAATTTTCCAAACAGCTCCAGAAGAACCAAAACATGTTAGAAAGAAGAAATATAAACAAAAATAAACAAGAATGGCTCCAGAACGGCTACACTATGAATTGCAAATATAGCTTAAGAACTGCCAACGGAAAAATCAGATTATATCTTCAAATAAAAATCCCAGAATGTTTTATCTTGAGCAACATAATTTAGGTTATGAGAGTAAAAACATACATGGAAATGATAACAGCATCGGGTATTTAAATTGCAAGATCAGAGAGAATCATTTTAAGATTCTATGATGCAGAATGCTTCACATTTAAAACAAATTTCCCACTGAGGTGCAGTGCCGAAACATAGCAGTGAGAATAAGTGATGCCATTGTGTTTGTCAGCTTGTCAAGCATCTTTGCCAAATCGACAGCTTTCACACATCTCAATTTGATTGTGCATATGTCCGCATTGCATCCAAGAGTGTCATGTAGCACATTCTGCCACTAGGCCTCTACGGAGACTTGGGAATGCTGGAAGTCCCTGATTCCCTTCCAAGCAGTAGTGGAAAACTGGGATGCATGGAATCAAAGTCAAGGTCTCTTCCTTTTCTCTGTGTTCACCTCAAATCAGCATCACAGAGAAGCTTGAAATCACCCCAGGATTCTTGTCTCTCTCCTTCCCCTGGTCTTCTGGATGCAGCACTAGCATTCTGAGAGGCCAGTCTCGGTACTCAGACATATTCAAGAGCACATGATTGTGCTGAAGAAAGCATGTGCCAGCTGCAGAGCTAGGAGTGCTATCAGAGGGGGGACAATGGTGCATTTGGGCTATTCAGAGTTTGCCTTTTCTCAGAAGCCACTGATACAGTGCCCATACTCACATCAAACTCTGCTAAAGCATTTGACTTGCCATTCCGAGACCTTGATCAGAGGACATAATGGAGTATGATTGATACTAGCAGGTATAGACCAAAACCAGGTAAGGTGCTAAAAGCAGGAAATGGACAAACCTTTCCTGAGAAGTGCAAGAGAACCAAAAAGTATCAAGGTCATGACAGCTTTACTATTGACAAAATGGCTTTGAAAATCACCACATTTACATTTTAATATTCAGAACATACAAAACCTTATCTTCAAAACAATAGAAATAAGGACAAAAAATATAGAATTTTAGGAGGAACATCAGACATGATTCTGGTACATAAATAAAACAAAATGCCTAGAGCAAAAGAAAAGAGCAACCAGAACGTAATAAAAAAAATTTCCTTTGTGCACACAATAGGTAATAAATCTTGCTTTAAATTTTAAAACAACAAAAAATTAAGATCAATAAATTAAAATTTAAAACGTCCAGGTTAAAAATAGACAAATATATGTATTTATTCAAAATATATACATACATACACTTCCATTAGTCAAACTCTTTAGAAAATTGTGACAGTAGTAATTTTACAGAAACTAAATCCTGAAACAATGTTTACTCTAGTTTCTGGAGGGATCGCAATTGCTGGCTGAGATGCTGGTCTGCTTTGGGTGGACTGAAGCTAATGACCTGTGCATATGCCAGCTTTCTGCTGTGCCTGACTGTTAGAATATCCCTCCACTCACTCAGCAAACAGATCAGGGCCAAGCCTGAAGCTCTTAGATTATGGACAACTCACCACAAATAAGCCAGTCAAAATTTACATTCGGCCCAGACCACATCCTTTTCACAAGGCTTTCACCATTGTAAAAGGTCAAGAAAATATCTTCATGTACATTCTGAACATTAAACTTCAAGTTGTAAATGTAGTAAAACTGAATCGCAGAACATCTGTGAACAACAATAATTATAGATATTGTGTTATGTTTGTAGCTGTAATTCCTCTGTAGCTGTTTTGCTCTACATTTCCGGATTGAGGATAAATGCTCAGTTAGTGAGACTGGGATGGCTCAGGCTTTATTAAGACAGTTAACAAGGGTGGGATAATTAGACAGTTCAAAGGCACCTGCCTGCTGTCCCACAGGGTCTGGAATTCTCTGGCCTCTTCCCCTCCCCTCACATTTAAAAGCATGTTAACTCCTATCAGGGGCTAGCAGGCTAATTTAACTTCTGACATTTGATATCTGAGGAATGAGAAGGATCAGCCGTTTATCCGGAACGGGATTACCCTTCCATCCACCCCCATTCCTCGCTGCTCCTCGCTCTCTTCTGTCCCCCATCCTGATGAGAAAGCTGCTCTCAGTCAGTCCAAATTCATTAATTTGCTTGCTGCTAAGCACTTTATCAATGATGGCGAAATGCTGTTGTATAAAGTGGAGCAGTGTTCCCTATGCTAGTTACTGAATGGCAGATTTTTTAGGCCTTATAGGATAAATGGTGAATAATAATCACATGAGTTAACCATCCTTTTAAGTTAATAAATAATAATAATAAAAATTTTTTTTAAAATAAAATACACACATGCAAACACACACAAGAAAAATTATTTAAATAAGATAGATGACTACTAACTCACAACAGAGTACCATAAACATACAAATGTTGTTGCAAGTTCAACCATTTTAAATTATTACAATTGTTGTTAAAAAATTTTAAATATGAGTTTAAACTCTACTTTAAATAAATATGTTATGTCAAACAGGTTAAGATTATATAAAAAGCTTGAGAATACCTTATATATATATTCTGCTGGATGGCAAGCTTACTTTTGTAAAACCTCAAAATTTAATAATTCAAACAAGCTAAATGTAGGGGGAAAAAAGTGCTCTTTAAAGAAATACAGATTCCTGGTGGACCAAGCAGGGAGAGACAGATGAAGAGGAGAAAATGTTAACTGGTTGATTAGCAGAGGTAGAGAGTGTTGTGCTCCTCTGCCTAATGTCTGAGCTTCGGTGTGAAAGGAGACCACTTTGGGTGAAATAGTGTAACACACCGCAGCCTTTGAAGGTGCAGCTGTTGATGCTTAAAGTTTCTCAGCTGCCCCTTTCATAAGGCCCCTTTTCAAGCCACCATGACAATTCCAACTTACAAGCCAAACCTCGTAAAAATAACACTACAATCAGGATTCCAAACCCCATGGCTGAAACTATTTAATAACGTAACAATGCCTTCTTCGTAAAAAAGCAGAGCATAACACCAAACTGCTCTTGATCTGTTCAATTAGCAACATATGTGACTAATAATGAATCAATTAATCACCTTTATTTATATAGCACTTTATTATATAGCATGTAACAATACAGATTGTGTCAAAGCACTGACCAGTATCAGATTCATTCAGTATCAGGCATTTCATTATTGAATGGAGATACGTCGTTGTCTGGGTCGGCTCATTTTAAATAGGACCTTTGTAATCAAATCGACGATAATGGCTAGAAATTAAGTCATCTTGCATTGTTCATAATAACATAATAAATAATATATTAAGGAAACAGACAATTTTTCAATTTATTTATTAGTTTCATTCTATGCTGATTTAAACAAAATTTGTGAAACATAACTAAATCATTACACTTTTCAATGCCTATCCCAATTATCCCAAATACATATAAATATTTGTGTTTGAGGTTTAACATGTACCCTGTTTTAGAGGTAAAAATACATTTAACCCTTTGTAGTAAAGCCTTGTGGTTACTATTTCTAACTCTGAAAAGCTTTATAGAATGCCCTGCTGGAATAATGATAAAATAAAATAAGCTCAGAAAATCAGCCTTTTTAATGCTCAGATATTGAACCCAAAGCCAGATCATTAGTTCAAGTTCCTCTACATCCTCCCTCTTAATGTAATGAGATACACTCCTGAACATTACAGACATCACTGAATCAATCCTTCTATCTCTAAAGACACAGCATTAAACTCTCCTAAATCTGCTCCCTATGAGGTTCTCTCACTGCTTTTATCTCTATTCCTTTTCTCTGTCAAAAACAGATGTGCTTCTGAATATTGATCTGTGATGAAGACTGTATCTTCCTGACACACTGTGTCCTTAAAGTGAAAGTGTCATCATCCACACACACACTGTGAACAACACACACCCAGAACAGTGGGTGAGGCAGCCCCAGGGAACAGTTGGGGCAACAGTGCCTTACTCAAGGGTCTCACCTCAGTTGTGGTAGGGTAGGTAGGGAGGGCGCTGGTTATTCACTAACCCCACCCACAATCCCTGCCAGACCTGAGACTCGAATCCACAACCTACAAGTCCAACTCTCTACCCATTAGACCACGGACTGCCTGAGAATAGGCATGTCATAGTTTTAAGTCCTGCACAGAGCACATGCAGGGCATATTCAGAGATACAAAATGTTTGGATTTTTCACCATGACACCATCTCTTTGGTCTTCAAAAATGTATGTTTAATTTAGTGACACGCTTATGGAAATATGATAATATTTTTGTAATTATAATTTAATTATAATTATTAAACTGTGTGTCATAAATAAACATTTCAGGAAAATATACAATTTAATAAATGCAAGCGGCATTAATCATATCTTGATCTTTTGATCAATGTAATGCATTATTGCTGGATTAATAATCATTTTAAATAATTCAAAAAATACTGGCTTCAAATGTTTTATTGGTTGTGAATATAGTTTTTGCTGCCTTTATATGTTATTGTGTTCAAATAATTGCTGTTCTTTAAAAAAAAGAATTTCATTTAACAATCCAAAATAATACAAATTTTAAAGCAATTAAATTGTAATAATATTTTACAATATTACATAATATTAAAATTAAATGAAACAAAATTTTAATTCTAAACTGAAATAACCACCTATTTATTGTTGGTGTTACATTACACCAGGGGGGAAAAATCTAAATCTATAAAGGGCCATTCAATAATAATAATAATAATAATAATAATAATAATAATAAATGGCATATTTAATTAAATTTCTCAGATTTACAATCTGTTTTCCAAGCTATTTTCAATTTCCGGTTGCCTAAATCACCCAAAAACAGCACTTTTACCTTAGAGTTAAATTCTTGATTTTGACAGGCTGCCACAAGCTCCAGATGTCAAATTTCTATAAAGTAGCTCTACATTTAATTACATAATAAAATGGTATTTATGTTATTTCTCACATACAAAGCTTTTTCATATTTGTATCAGATTAAAAATGGGATCTACTCTGGAAACATTTAAGTTTCAGCTGAGAATAAACAATTGATTTGGGTAACTCTATGACCTTCAGAGCTTTTGCACAGAATCACCTTGCATGAGTTAACAACTGTGGCATTGATTTTTTGCACAATCGGGGCCTGCCCTGATTCAAACTGTAAGTTCTTACAACGTAATCACAGACAGTCTGACTGCCTGTTAAAAATATGTTTCTTTCAAACACCTGCTCCCCCAACAGCTAGGTTCGGTAGGTTTCACACTCACTTCTTAGATAAATCAATCTCTTTTAAGGTTCTCGGTTATCTAAATGAGTTTTGGCGTATCAGGGCTGGCAATTATTAGAGCCAAGTTCGTATCCAATGAAGACAACAAACGAATGGCCTGACACTCCCTATCTCAGCTGGATAAAAGAGAGCTTCTTGACTGAAAGGGATACAGCTTACCTTATAAACTTACTTCACTAACTGTCAATAATGACTGTGGTTTACCCACACACATTACATGAACCATTTACTGCAGAGATGAGATGAGAGGGGGGTGGGGGTGGGGGGAGTGGGGGATGGGAATAAACCCACTGTTTCTAATCAGTCATTAAAAGTCTCTGTCATACTTTATGGTTCTTTGATACAGGTTCATGGTGAGAGGAACTACAGTGAGACAAGAAATGACAGACAGAGCCACAACAGTAAAAACCGCAAGTAATGTGTGCTTGTTTCCATGCTTAACTTAAAAAAACAAACAAACAAACAACAAAAACGAAGCGGGAAATTCCTTATAATTTAGAAACCTATTTAGAAAGAATAAAGTAGGTATTTGTGATCCAACATAAATTTTACAATAAAACACAAATAGACTAAAGAATATGTTAAGGAGAATATATGAAGAGTGGCATGACATAAATAAAGTCAGAGATAGAGATATATACACAGATTTGTGTAAAACGTTCAAGTTCATATGCAAAAGGGGTTTATTCAGACTCAAGCAATGGTCAAATACCGTGTAATCAGAGTCCAAAGGGATAGGCAAGGCAAAGATCCGTGAAACAGCAAAAGGTCGGCAGTGAGTAAATCCAAACAGAGATACAGACAGAAATACAAATGACAGGCTAGAGCTGGGGTCAGACAAACAGACCTGTATTTATACAGGTGGTACTGACTGAATGATAGAACCTAACTAGGAACACCTGTGGGGGAGAGGTGCATTCTGGGCAATGGAGTGCTGATAAGAAAACAGACACAAAAACACATATGCTGCCTCCGAAATCGCCTACTACCCTACTATATAGTAGGCGAAAAACAGCATGCGAGGCGAGTAGTATGTCCGAATTCGTAGCAGTCGAAATTCAGTAGGCGAGAAGTACCCGGATGACCTACTACTTCCGGCCGAATTCTGTAGCAAGCATACCATGGACAATTTCCTATCCCATAAGGCTCCGGGAGAGGGAGAGGTTTTAAATGTAGTACCTACTAAAGCAGTATGCGATTTCGGACGCAGCATGTAAGTTTGTTGTATCAATTGAAACTCAAACATTTCATAAAATTCCTCCATCTTGTAAAACCACAGCCAGTGTTTACCCTAGTTTTACCTAGGGCCAGGTGTTGTTTAAAATAAACTTTGATACCGACATCTTGAGTTCCATACTGGTTTTACTGCATTTAGAGGTGCAATGGGACACACTGTCGGATTGCTCTCTTCTGACATCAGTTATCAGCTTCAGTTATCAGATTTCTCAAGCCAAGACATTGCTGATTGACTTTTAGACAGTGGTGCTGTGATGGAGCCTGAGGAATGTTGATATTCATTGAATTTTGGCCAAAAGCCGCGAGAGCGCGGGCCACTTTAAGCACGCGCTGCAATGCCAGATTCACTGTATGCGCGAAGCGTTTATCGCGAGGGAATGTTCCGAATTGAGCTTTTACATCATCAGTTTAGATCAAGAACAACGCACTGTCACTTGAATTCAGCGTATAAGTGGCCCAGAAAAAATTTACTCTGCGCCGAAACTATAGCAGCACAGCCACTCCTACTCTTCTCCTGCTACATGCTGCCATGCCGCCGCCCATGCGTGCTGAGTGAAAGCTGTCATATGTTAACATGGGCACCGTAAAAATATGCGCTGCTTATGCCCTGCTCACCGTGCAGTGTGAAACCGGCCTGAGCCATTGTATTTTATTGCGACAAAGCGTGTATGTGGCAAATGGGTCCGTGTACCTACGTATAATTGTTTTTTTCGTTTTTGTTTTCAAAACAAAAAAATGGATAAATGATTGGTTTATGCAATATTTGCATGTTCTCGGTAACACAAAAACGAATTGCATTCATATTTTTGATTTTGTTTTCATTACACGTCGTTCAAATGCATATATTAAAAAGTCAATAAAACCCAATCGAAAAAATAAAGTTTATTTTCCACAAAGCGCGTTTTAGTACACTGAAAGTTCTTAGTGCTGCTCCCACGTGCCGTTCTGAAGCGCCGAGAACCTTTGAAGCAAGGTCATCATTTTTCGCTCAAAGGTGGGTTCGGTCAGCATAAAATAACAAAATTGGACATGTCACCAAGTGAAACCACATCTGGCAAACAGAACAAGTTTCTTAATTAGTAGTACCAGCAGCAGTGATATAAAAATATGCATACCTCTTAAAGAGCACTGGCCACTGCCACCTCCAGGGATCGGTTACTTGGCTGGACGTACACCCGGTCGTAAGACAATGGCTGGACGTAAGATGCGTTTTAAGTCCTGCGTAAAATTTAGACCCGTTGCACCATCTCGACATAGTGCTCTGAGACTAATCTTACGCCTAGTCAGAGGTATAGGTGTAAAGTAAAAATTAATTATTTGCTCCGACATTATTAGTTTTTAGGATTCATGTCTGTTTGTTTATTATTACAGCAGACAATCATGAAGCTCGGTGTTGGCTCCATCTCCAAAAACATTATTTTCCAGGAAATAAAAAAAAAACGGCATATATATTATTAAACATTGTATGGTGAAAGTTGGTACTTTATATTGCTATCATATGCTGTTGTTCACCAACATTAACACAACATTTTCCCAAAATCATGTTTTATCGGAGATACAAGATTTATAACTTTGGAAGCAGGGAGATTATACGCTGTCATGAACGGTACGGATGCAGACGTCACTGCTGCCAGCAGTGTTCATCACAGTCTGCGGTCGCCTTGAGTCTTTTGACAAGAGACAAGGCTTTAGCTAATCAAAGCTAATGATTGCAGTTACATACATCTTCCTAAACTCTATTTTAAATGTTAAAGCGATGAATGATGCACTACAAAAATAAAACAAAGAATTAATCTGCACGCAAAGAAAATTAAATTAAAATAGTTCAGTTTTGTGTTTGATGTAAAAATTATTATATTTCGTTCTGTTTTTTTATTAAGATAATTAAGAAAAATGTTTGGAGTATTGTTTGTCCCTTAAATATAAGTTTATGTTTTTTAAAGTAGGCTGTCATCAGAAGACACTGATTAAGTTTGATCACTTTAGCCTTCTCAAACCATCACCACATGTCTAAAATAAAACTATAGATATACCTACTAAAACGGTTCAATCGTATAACAATGTTTACATGTTAATAATATGCTATAATAATAAATGTGGGATATGTTTGTGCGGAGTGGCTAATTAATACTACCACGTCTCACGGCATAAACTTACTTTGGTGTACTTTTTTGCAAGACGTGAAATACGTACATACGCAAATATCACTGCATTTTCCATAAGAGTCAGAGTAAAAACTCCTTTTACTCCTTTCCACACAAATTTACAAAGTTTTGATTAATAAAGCATACTTTTCGCATATAGTTTCTTGAAGAATATCATATTATGACTTCAAAACAATATTAATATGCTGAAATATTTTCAAATATTTTCTTCATATCTGTGGGTTTTCATAGATAGTAGGGTTTTTTCGGTAGCTCACGGAGCTCCAGTTCAAAACCCGTGTAACTACGGTTCAACAAAACAAAAAAAGTTGAAATGGCACGGTGGCATCAACAAATACATTTTTATATAGTGTTGCATTTGTTAGGTAGGATTAGGGTTGGATTTGGTGTAGGGCATTTTCCCAAAATGATAAAGCATTAACTATTTCAACGTTTTGTTGTAAAATATCCAAACATTAAATTATGCATAAATCACAATCTGCAAGATATCATCTAATTAATGTTTGCATCAAAGTTTCAAAAAATTATCAAAATATAGTTCTTTGTCATTTTCACACACCCCTAGTCACAACCCAAACCTTTTCTGTTGGCTGCATAGAGGCATGACTCTAAGATTAGGGATCGTTGACAAACTGGCTAAGGTTTTAGGGACCATTTACAAATTCAACAGCAGGCATTTGAAAATGGTGCTAAAAATCTATGTCATCTTTAATTATACGCTGACGTCTATTCTCAATGCTAGACAATACAATCAGCTGGCTTTTACTGAAGCGTACAAGGCACACGTAGACAATAACAGCTGACAGCTCACGAATCATCACATGACAGTAAACCGTTGAGTTCAATAAGTTACTTTAAATAAAACATGCAAGCAGAAGCTGAACAATTTAGCATGGGCTGGTTTCCTTCAATATCTACATGACATCCACCTCAAGTTAAGTGATCAATTATTGAGCAAGAAAAGAGCTTGTGAAGGAAATAAAAGCAACAATAGTGCAAAATTAAAAGAAAAATTAAAAAGAGCTGTAGTCAAAGGCCCTGTTTATTCTAAATGCAAGAATATTCCAAGCTAATACATATAACATTGCTAATGATTATAAAAAGAAAGTATGCAGGGCAGGGTTTTTATGGTATACTGAAACTAAATCTGAAAAAAAAAAAAAAAACATTACTTGATAAATGGTTTTAATTAACTGAACTAAAATACAGTTAATTTGCATTCAGGTAAACTTGATGCAGTAAAAAAAAATCTAAACTGAGAAAAAAAAATTTTTTTGAATTCAAATTATGACAACATGTCAATATAACTGTCAATAAGATTGTGTTTTTGTGCCTGTGAAGCAGCAACGGCTGACTAACTAGAGATCACATACACAATGAGAATGTTTTTTACAAAGCATAAATTCCAGTACAGCATTAGCAATCATACAGTACAATGCCTTGCTGTAGGAGACTTTTGCACTCACCAACAAATTCAGTTCAATTTTTTGCCTGTTGAGTTACACATGACATATTTTTCTGTCCATATGTCCTTCAAGACTAAAGTGTGAAAATGTATATTGGAAAGGGGGGTGAGAACAGAGAGACTGGAAAATTGAGTGAGATGACCCATATTTCTATTAAACAGGCTGATATGAGAAAAGACTTTGGCTATAATGGTCACCTTCATTTATTTGTGCCAAGGCCAGAGCCTTCCTCATTCCTATGAAATATTAGCCACACGTCATCTTTGAAGACCACAAAAGAACTTTTTTCTTTTTTATATGCATATAAAATTACTTGCGTGTCATTACATTATACAACAGATCTAAGTTCTAAGCATATATATATATAAACCATCTACACACACACAGAGTATATACACACTTTGCTTTCTTACCAAAGCAGCTTACAGGAAAAATCAAATCTGACATTATTTATGCATATTATATAAAAGCCTTCCAAAACAGCTTAAATCAAATCATTTGGACTATTCATATTGGATAGCAGGGGATAATCACTTTTGATAATGTCAGACTGTGAACAAAGATCTGAGCAAAAGGTAAAGCCCCAGAGGAATTAGTGAACATTTTCAAGTCTTTTCTACCAGCATTAATATAGGTCAGTCATGTTTGTTCTGTGCTTTATGGAATTCCTATTTTTCTTATTTTGTCAAAACATCAACCATAAATCTGGGTGTATTAGGGTTAGTGAAGAGAATTTAATAAATATATGAATTCATCAGTTCATATCAAGGTGTGTATATATCAACACAATCCCATTCTACATCTCTCTATCGCTTCACTTCCTGTCAGTTCTGATTTGGCCAATCAAATCAAAAAAAAAAAAAAGCAAAAGCGCCAAAAAGTAAATCTAGATAAAGTGTACTATATGTTTCAATTTATATGTATTATATTATAATTAACAGAGCATTTAAAGTGAACATATAAAACGGAAAAAAAAAACATCTTTTTTATATATGTATTTACACTGTATGAATAGGCTTAGGTATCCAAGGGTC
>JAUCNO010000548.1:10192222-10206884 GCA_032353835.1 Enteromius viviparus | reverse complement strand
AAAACTGCGTTTTATATAAGGCTTCAGTTAGGGGGGAAAAAGGAGTTTTCCCCATAGCGTCTAGCAAGACACAGTACTCGTTCCATGTCTCAGGGAACAGTGGTTACGGGAGTAACCTATAGTTACATTTATTTGTTCATAAAATATAAATAAAACATTGTATATTAACATAATTTAAAAAGCGTATACACAAGGTTGACTTACTGTTTGTGTGCTGAACCTCAGGAGTTTCCATATAAATAAGTCTGTGTGTTTCTTTCTTCTCTTCTCTTCTTTCTCTTTCCTCTTGTTTCA
Organism: Enteromius viviparus; assembly: GCA_032353835.1. Taxonomy (NCBI): domain Eukaryota; kingdom Metazoa; phylum Chordata; class Actinopteri; order Cypriniformes; family Cyprinidae; genus Enteromius; species Enteromius viviparus. Next base: position 10,206,590 of record JAUCNO010000548.1, on the reverse strand, counting down.
GTTTTTCCCATTCCTCTCGTTCTCTCTTCATCTCCTCTTGTATCTTTCTCTCTTGATCCTCTATGTCTTTAATGTTTGTTTTATATTCATCTTCTCTCGCTCTAAATTCCTCTTCCCTTCGCTTTCTCTCTTTGTCATGCTTTTGTCTTTCTTCCTCCATCATCTTCTTCATTCTCTCTCTCTCCTCTTTATGTTGTATCTGAAGATCTTCTTTCTCTCTCAGTCGTCTTTCTCTCTCGTGTCTAAATTTTTGATAATATTCATCCCATGTTTCCCTATCTATCTTTCTCCTTCTCTCATCCTCTTCTTCTCTTCTCTTTCTCGCTTGATCATAATTCTGTCTTTCTTCTTCCATCATCATCTTCATTCTTTTTTTCTCTTTTTGAAGTATCTGATTATGTTCATCCCGAATTGCCTGTTCTTTCTTTTTCCGTTTCTCCTCCTCTTCTTCTCTTCTTTGTCTTTCCTGTTGTCTCTGTTTCTCCCATTCCTCTCGTTCTCTCTTCAGCTCCTCTCGTATCTTTCTCTCTTGTTCCTCTCTGTCTTTAATATCTTTTTTATATTCATGTTCTCTTCCCTTAAATTCCTTTTCTTTTCTATCTTTCTCTTCTTCATGTTTTTTCATCAGTTCTTCTCTTTCTCTGTTCACTTGCTCCACTTTCTCCATCAGGATCTTCATCTGTTGTTCTTGTATTTCTCTCTCCATATCTCTGAACATCTTACATGAGTAGTAACTGTCTCCATTCTCTTTCACCATGTTGTCTATCTTCTGCAGTAGATCAGTCACCTGTCTTCGGTCTTCAGTCTTATTATTATTGAACACATGGTATCTGTTTCCACATGTTTTAATCAGCTGATTCAGAGCAGATCCAGGTTCTCTCAGATACTCTTCAATGGTTTTCTTCTTCAGATCATCTCCTCTGGTGAAGAGCACCATTGTGTATTTTAAAGAGTTTTCTCCAAACGTCTCTTGGATGATCTTCACTGCTGTTTGTTCTTCTTCAGTGAATCGTCCTAAATTAAGCACAATGACAAACACGTGTGGTCCAGGCAGGATCATGGAGATGCTGTTGCCGATTTCTTTCTGTATTTCTTTATTACTGAGTTTAGTATCAAACAGTCCTGGAGTGTCGATCACAGATATGTTTCTGCCGCTGACTTCAGCTGTCTCTTTCTTACACACTTCAGTAATAGATGTTTGAGAAATGTCTGAGAAAAACACTTCTCTTCCTAAGATGGTGTTTCCTGTTGAACTCTTCCCGACTCCAGTTTTTCCCAGCAGCACAATCCTCAGATCATCTTCTGTTTCTCTTGAATCTAAATATGAATAATAATAAAAAAGTTTTGTACTGATTAATAAAAAAAAGGTAAAAACAAGAAAAAGAAAATACTGATCCTGATCCTAAGTCCTGATCTGAACTAAAAGATTGATTAAACTGCTCTGAACAAAATCAAATGATTTGTGATCTGCATTCCATAGTCACACTGATCTGAATAAACTATTTTTTTCAGATTGGTACTTTGAAGTGTGGAGATCATGAATTTAATTCTCCTAATGATTTAGGAACTTGCTTTGAATAAATCGTAATTAAAGATCACAAACCTTCTGTGCAGCTCACATCTAAATTCACTGATCTTGAAGTCACACACTTTGAAGTCGCAACCTGAATCAAATGACTCGCATTATACAAAGTAGTTGGCCAGATTTCAAACAGAATAAATTTTGTGATTTAATTGTTTATCTAATATCTTTCAAAAAGTTCTGTTTTGCCCATAGCTATAAGTGCATTTCATTACAGGTGATAAAATTCAAAGGCTCTTTTGGTCTGGTTTTTGGGGAACACATCCAATCGCACCATTGCTATATGCAAGTGCTGAAGGAAACCATGTGAGCCCAGCCCTGAAATGCCTATACTAAGGTTTAAAGTACTGTTACTATGGGGTACTCGCTCTCGCTGGCGTAACCTTCTATGAGGTGGTCAAGTGAAGGAGTATTTTGGGCAGATTTTACAGAAGGGTTGCGAGGCTACTGACCCAACAGTGAAAATTATTTCAGCCTCTGTGCAGGTCCGAGGCTATTAGCTCCGTGTGCAGGTCCGAGGCTACTAGCTAATATTTCGTTTCGCTAATATTTCGTTTAGTTTTTTTTATTAAGGTAATTTAGAAAAACGCTTGGAGCATTTTTGTTCATTAAATATTAAGTTTTCGTTTTTTTTAAGTAATGTTCGTTTTTTTTTTATTAATTTAACCTTTTCAAATCATCACAACTTGCCTAAAATAAAATAAAACATTTCACACGTTTAAACGTTAAACCTACAGTACGAGTACGTATTTATGCAGCCAATCAACGTTGACAGGCTATGACGGCGTTATGTGCTGCCTGCCACAGGTGTTTTAGCTAGCAAAGCGGCGTGGACGACGCAAAGTGCTGCTTATATTGACCCTTTATAAGAATGGCAAAACGAACCGGCAGTGGCACATCCCCTCACCAAGTAAAAAAGAAATGCATTTCTTTTAAGATGGAATGGCTGTCAGAATATGTACAAACAGAAAAAAAAACGGTGAAACTGGGTGAGATTTTTTCTTTTTCGAGCGAGAAAGGTCTGCTCTGCAAAACATGTTGCGAAGCCAAAATAACAAGCGAGTTTTCGGAGGGAAAAGTGTGGACAGAGTGGAAGCTGGACTACCTCAAGCGTCACATTCAGCACAAAAGTCATTTGAAAGCGGTTGAAATTGTAAGAAGATGTAAGATGGGAATGGGGATCGGTACATTGTTGGGGGAGAGCGCCAAAGACCGAGAGAACAGGAACGAGCTGTCACTTGTGAAGAAATCCGACCCCGAGCAAGTTAAAGTTCTCATCGACAATATTCTACTAGCCATAAACATGAATGCTTCTATGCTGTCGGTTCAACAAATTCATGATCACATGGCAAAGTATGTGAGTATACCAGAAAGCTGGCGAAGCAAAAATTATGCCTTTGAGTTTGTGAATTCAATTAATCAAATAGTGCAGAATGAGACGATGTGTAAAGTTAAAAATACACCATGGCACACCCTGATCGTAGATGAGAGCACAGACATAACAGTGCACAAAATGCTAGTCCTGTATATTAAATACAGGGAGGAAAATAACGTCAACCATAAAACTGTGTTTGGCGGCATCATCCAGCTGACAGCATGCACTGCTCAGGATATTGTGCAGGCAATAACTCAGTTTTACATCAAGCATGGACTAGACATGCAGAGAATGGTGATGCTGACCTCCGATGGTGCCTCAGTAATGCTAGGAAAGCACAATGGAGTTGCAGCTTTATTAAAGCGGCAAATACCACACCTAACTGAACAACACTGTGTGGCCCATAGAGAGGACTTGGGCATTGATGATGCGTGGAAAGATATACCTTTGATGCGTGATGTGGAAACTCTTCTTAGGACAGTTTATTCCACTTTCTCTAGATCCACTGTAAAGAGGGGAAAGTTGGAAGACCTAGCAAAGATCCTTGATGAGGATACACTGTCATTCAGGCCTCTGAACGAAGTGCGATGGCTGTCACGGTACCAAGCTGTGAATGCTGTTCTGAGGAACTACACTGTGCTGGAAGAATACTGCAAGAGAGAATCCAGCGATAACAGAGATCCAGTGGCAAATTACTGTTACAAAAAGCTGACTGATTCAAAATTCAAGATTACTCTCACTGCTCTGGGAGATGTTTTAGGCGAGCTCTCACACCTGTGTCTTTCTTTTCAAAGACGCAACCTGACTGTGATGGAAGGGCACTGCTTTGCAAGAGCAAAGCTTGAGAAGTTGCGTTCCCAATACTTGACAGAGGAAAAGGATGTTAAGTGGAGTGACCGTGTCAAAGAGGTGATGAGGGCCTCATCAGCCGATAATAAAAATACAGGCGAGATTACTCGTTTTATTCGGAAGCTTTGTGATCACTTGGATGCTCGTTTTCCAGAGGATGAATTAAAGGAGTGGTCTGCATTTGACATTGAGGCACTGAGTTCAGACATCAGTTTTGATTATGGAGCAGCAGACATTGCCACACTGGCAAAGAAGTACGAGGCCATTCTCCACCACCCACATTCTGTGGAGGTCATTACCAGTGAATATACTGAATTCAAGTACATAATGAGGCAAAAACTTAAACACGGGTCAATCAGCACATTCTCAGATTTGGTGGCTGCAACATTAAAATGTGAGGAGCTAAAACACATCTCACAGCTTGTGGATATTTGTGCTACATTTCAAGCATCCAGTGCAGATTGTGAAAGAGGCTTTAGTTTGATGAATCGTATTAAAACAGCATCCAGAAATCGTCTTGAAGTGGGACATTTGGACCAGCTGATGCGCATAAAGTCAAAGCTGCAAGCAGATGAGGCCATCAACCTGGACACCGTGTACAACCATTGGAGACATGAGAAGGACAGACGGAAACATTAAGGTGAAATTCAAATCCTCAATCAGATTTGTGATCATGTAGTGTCATTTATTTTACAATTTTCATTTATGGATATTGATCATTAAACACTTTTACTAGTTTATGAGTAGTAGAAATGCTAATAATCATGTCATTATACATTCTGTATTTTGCAGACAAAGAGTTACAAGACTCTCTTCCAGACCACAGTGGGACCCTCTGACAGTGCACAGCAAGAGCTTCACACACTGGAAGTCAGAGCTTTATAATTAAAATATTCAGTTTTCATAATTGGGAGTTTATAGTTGGCCTGGTTTGGTTGGCAGTTCCTGTTTTGCCATAGTTAAAATTAAATATTTATACTTCCAATAATAAAAGCATTCTAACAGAAATTTAAAGGCTGAAATTTGATTATTTTATTAATCTATGAGACTTGCATCGATGCGATGCTGCCGTGACCACAGTGCACACGTCTGATGTTGCTCACACAGGTCCAAGCGACCGATCAGGGAGTTTTTGTGTTTGCTCAGACACATGAAAAATTAGAGGGAACATTGGTGACAACACTAAGTACTTACCTGAAGTGTATGTACTGTACATGGCAACAAATAAGAAACACAGCTGTATTTAACAGTAGCACATGCATGGTAATTAGTTTGTACATACAGACAAGTGTGGGTAAAAACGATCACTTAAAGGTAATGCCCTACATGGTAACTAGTTAGATACTTTCTAGGCTCATCTGTTTGGTTTGAAATTTACTTTTGTGCTTCATGTGTAAATACTTTGTTGACACCTGACCTTTTCTTGCCTGCAAAATATTGCTAAATTCATTGTTTTTTTCAGTGGAAAAGAGCAGCTTGGACGTTCTGTTTAACATTGGTGTTTCACAAAGATAATAAAACTTAAAACATTGGCTTTGCAACATGAAATTAAATTTCTGAGAAGCTACCCCTTCTGCCTAGGACTAACTAGATATTCTAGACACAAACCCTGAAACCCTGCAGCTCATCAGTGGGTTCATGGAATCCATCTGACTGATAGAGCTCTTGCAAGCTCTGCTTTCTGTGACAAGCCATACCAAACCCAGAAGTGTGTGTGTATAGGGCAAGGCAGCTGAGGGCCTCTCCACCTCTATAACAGCAGGGCCTAACTTAATCCCTGTCCTGAGGCCCCAGTAAGATGTCACCCTGTACCATCCAGCTGGCTGTCTCCCTGCTGCTTTAGGAAATGAACTCCAGAGAAGCAACCAGAAAAAAACTGTCAGACTCAAGGACTAAGAGAGCCTCTGTCTGGACTGAATGGACAAATCTCTCCACCAGAGCTACAGGACCGTGACCCAAACAATGCTAAAGAATTTCCTCACATTTTCTATGAACGCAGCCAGAGAAAAGAGAGAGGATATGTGAAAGAGAGTGAGCCACTTGATTTTATTTTATTATAGATGTGACGCATTGCTCAAGATACATTAAGATGATAAAATAAGGTAATGAATAAATTAATCTTTATTGTCATTCAACAATGGCATTTTTTTTTTTTACAAAAATGCTGGGTTCAGTCTGTTGGGTAATTTTGGGGCTGTTGAAATATTTTTACCCAAGTGATGAGTGGTTTTTCAGTAACTAAGTTGCTGCATAATTTTTAATGATGGATTATTTTTACTACACAATCACTGGGTTGAGCTTGTCTCTATCGTAACAACCCAACTGCTGAGTTTCTGTCAAAAATCCTGTCCATTAACTTCCATTTGCTTACCACTAGAACTCGCTCTTCTGTTTTATTGATGCTTACACTACACAGACTGTTAAATGCTACTCCAGACTACAGTTCCCATCATCCATCGCCCTGATTACATACACAGCTGCATACAAAAAAGTCATGGCATCTATCAGCTATGAGTGAAACACAAGGCTGCGGTTTGAAGTTCATAGTTGCGCCACCATGCACCAGACAATTTTTGTTATGCACCAGCATGAGAATTATGCTTTAAAAGATGTTATAGCAGGTGGTTTATTAGGACAAAAGATAACTACATACACATGGCACTATAACAGTACTATTGGGGAGGAAGGAAGGCTCCCTAGAGACTGGTGCAGGACAGTGCAAACACACACACACTATAAGTACTATGCACAATCTGACATGTGCTTACAATTGAACTGAAAATAAGGTGCTGGGCATCCGGCCAGAGGAGAACTGGCCCCAACTAATGGTATTGGGCAGCCTCTTGAGCCATGGCGGAGCAGTTATTTCAGGGAGCCATGACAGAGTAGGAAGCTTGGGCAGCCATGATAGTGCAGAAAGCTCTGGGAGTCATGGCAGAGCAGGAGACTCAGGAGGTCATGGCGGAGCAGCCCTCAGCCCCGACGCTATGGCCATAAATATATACCACCCTAAACTCTTAATAATTAACTAGGGACAGGAAGACCAAATAAGGGCAAGCAGGAACTAAACAGGAACAGACATGCGACACAAGAAGTGTCACACTGAAAAGTTTCACTTTTGTAGCTGGAGCAAACATAAGTATGATGGGTACTTTTTAACTGTGAGAAAGTTTTAGAAACTTATATTCTCACACGTACCTTTCACACACCATGTTCACTTCCTAGTAAACTACAAAAAAAGAGAGGAAGGGAGGAAAAGAAATTGATAACAGCTGGAAAAAGACAAAAGAAAGAGTGGAACTATAAAAAGATATGCACGTGTGAATACAATTCCAGGCTAAAATATTATAGACACAGGCCAGTAAGCAACCAACTTTCTACCTCCAAGTACAGCAATCACCCTTAAAGCGCACATGTCCTCCAACCAATACGCTTGTCTAGGTCGTTTGTACATATTGGCAAAATACGACACATCAGAATGCACACTACATTTGCACCCCTACACCCCGGCAACAGGACATTTGCATATTAATGTTTTGTACTATTTTATCTCACATGTGAACCAAGGTTGGTGTAGCTCAGGTTGTAGCATGATCATGTGATCGAAGGTTTAAACCCAGAGAACGCATTGACAGCAATACGTCATTTCATGCTGACAGACGCACTACAACATTGTCATTATTTTTACCCCGCTAGAGAGCGCTTACCTTTAAAACATAAATATAGTTTATAATAAGGTAACGGCCCAAACAGTCTATAGGGACGTTTTTTGTTTGAGGACAGAACACATTTCACCTTAATCCTGTAGCAAATTATAACTGTAATACATTATAGCATCTAACTTGCTGATTTAGGATAAAGTCTTAAAAATGTGTTTTAGTCCAGATTTTTTTCACAATGTGTTTTAATGCTAAAATCAGCTGTGAAAATTAAGGGAGAGTCAAGGGAACTCCTAAATTGCTAAGACAAAATCACAAAGTATCCTCAAATGGCTGAGGCTTGTCAATCATCCTCAGAGGATTTTAAAAGCATTTCATGATTAAATTTCTTTATTTGTTATGTGCTGTTTTATGTACAAGTTAGGCAAGAAGTAAATCATAATGATCCTTTATAACCTATTGCAATAAAAATAAAGGTGACTTGACTTTTCTTGACAGGAAGCCAGTACCAGATTTGTACAAATATTGCTGCTTTATTTGTTCAACCAAAAATGCTGAGATCAACAAATGAATAGAATACAAATAATTGCACTGATATATACTAGAGAAAAAGAGAAGGGAGGTGGTGGGAGCACAAGGGACGTGGAGAACAGCAGGACAGAGTGTCGATTATGAGTTCCATGAAGTGATCAATGATTTCATTAATAAGACGGATCATATGGCTGTCACCAAACTGACACCGGTGAGAGAAATGATCCCGCAGCACATTTACCAAACCATTCCACTTGGGAATACTGGAATTACCCCCCATACACACACACATAACCGCACATCTATTCAATAATTCCCTGTTAGTGTAACAGCCCTGCACCAAACGGAGAAAAAAGGGGGGCGGCCAGCAGCACGGAAAAAATGAAAAGAACGTCAGAATTGAACGACTCTGAAAGGGGGAGAAACAGGAAGAGGAAAGGAGAAAATCCATTTTGAAGCCCCATTTTCAATTAGGCTCCACAAGCTGTTATCACAGGTGTCGCAGAATAGGGCAGAGTGAGGTAGAGTGGCTGCTATCCGCCTGCTGAAATGAACCCTTATCTGCACGCCACAAAGATGGGCCGGGACAGACTATCTGTAAATTACTTTCCAGCCATGCTGCTAACAGGAACTTTATTTCTGTCAGATGACATTCGCCTCTATTTGCTGCTGATCATTTAAATGACTGCCTAAAAAGAGGAATGTCAACTCTGCCTCTCTCTTTCTGTTCACTTAGGCTTCCTTCTCACCATTTGATTGGCCCCTCTTTTTGTCCAGTGTTATAAAAGCTCATTGCAATCTCAGAATATGCCTGAAGTAATTTGTGATTTAAAATAAATAAATAAATGAAAACTTTAAGCTAGGATACACAAAATAAATAAATAAAATATTATTTGAAACAAAATGTTAAACTATGCACTTAGCCTCTTTTTCATCAAGGTGCAAGATCCAGTTCCCAGCGTAGTTCTGTTCTGCAGATTTTAGCTAAAAAAAGAAGGTTCTTTAGGAAAATTAACCACAATGGCTTCTAAAACCTAGTAACCCTTCAAATAATTCACAAATTAATTTAGTCCCTAAGCAGTGATATATACTTCTTTATAGTGATACATACAATTAATTAGTTCAATGTGTTTATAAAATGTTTATAAAATTTTAATTATTTGTAGCCTCTGGTTTGACAAGTTTCAAAGATGCTTCCCGTGGTTTACAATGAACACTTCTTAAATTATTGAAAATGAGTGTAAACAATTTGCCTGACAACATTTTGCCTTCTTTTGTCATCTGTTCTTCCTTACTTCTTCACTTCTCCTTCGATTCTTTATGCTTTCTTTGTTCTTGTTCATTTCATCACTCTGGCATCCATGAAAATGTATGGCAAACCAACAATACCAAAACTATTTTTTGTCCCACTGTCCTCTCTCTCACTCTTAACGGCAGGTGCCTTTTTGCCCCTTTCTCCTTTTAATTAACGAATTATCCCATGACGACCAGGTTCATTCAGTTGAAGCACACGAACATCTCTCTCTCTCTCTCTCTCTCTTTCTTTTTCACTCTCTTCCTTGCATGGTTCAGGCAGCAACAATAGAATCAGAGGACTTTGTGGTCCACCTGCCTAGCAAATGATGTGAGTTGAGGATGAGGGAAGCTCCCCTCCCTTTCCTCCTTCCAAAGAGGACCAATCAGGCCATTGTGGTGGCACAGTCGGTTCCTTTGAGCTGTCAGGCTGGGGGAGCTGGTCCACAGATGAATGCTTTGCAGACCTGCGCCAGTCTTTAGCTAACCATGTGGGAATGCTACCTACCAAGCCTGGACAATTACAGACTGCAACCAAACTTTTACATAAACTTAAAAGTGGAAAGGAATAAATGTATTAAGATTAAAGGAAGAAAATGGGGAAAATGTTTCATGCATTTTATGCTCATGTGTTAAGTAATTTTGTTCCCCAATAGGTAAGAAATAACTCAAAGGACAAGTCATGTGTTTGGTTTTAAAACATACTTTGACATCTTTATCACATACTGACACTCATTTGGCTCATTTATCAGAATAAGCAGAAGAAATAAAATGTAAACTATTTGTACTAAATATAATATAAAATATAAATATAAAATAAATTATTATTAGTAATATTAGATTTTTTGCTTTGTTAATTATAAATTAACATGATAAATAAAATATGTAAATATGTTAATAATTAATATTTTAAAAATGGGGGCGGTGATTATGTATGATTAGCTTTAATCTATTTATATCCCTAAAAAATCTATTTACATCCCCTAAACTTCAACTCTACATTCCCACAGTATTATTTGGGGTTTCCCCTTCTGCAGATCCTCCGGACATGCCTAGACTGATCAATTTTAGCATTTAGCCAATCCAGGGTCTGTCAAAGAGGACAATTGGCCGCTGCTACCATTGGGCTTTTCATAATTGACTTTAGTTTTGGCTGTGGTAAGACCCTTTGGGGAGCAGGTCTAGAGTCTGATGTGATAGATGGCTTATTACAGTTCTGTTAAGAGCTTATAGTCAGGACTGCTTACTGGAATAAGAGCCTATAAAAACTGAAAAAAAGAAAAAGAAAAAAAAAACTGGCATGCTGTCGAAATGCCAATTTTGTTAGATTTTCATCACACTCTGCCTTGAAGACAATTTCTTCAAACAGCTTGCTTAGTGCAAACTCATCATAAAACATAAAGGTCTTTCCCAGGAATGTAGGATACCAGAAAGTATGGAGCATGCAAGGCCGGGCAAGGCTTTGCCTTCATCTAGCCACAGTTTAAAAATCATGCCTAAATGTTTGCACTAGACTTTGTTGCTTTCTTTCTGTATATAATTAATTCTCTGTTTGAATAACCATTTAAATAAAGGCAATAGAATAAGTAACTTAAAATGTTTTTATTAAATTCTGGTACTTGCCTAAAAAGACAGGTTTATGATGTATGTAGTTAATAGATTACACCAGGGGAATTTCATAACATGCAAATTATTTCATGAACAAAATGTTGACCGACAGTTATATCCAGTGACGAAAACTACATGACTTTTTCTCAGTCCATGGCCATTTGAGAGAGAATAACAGTTGTATGTGTGAATAATAATCAAGCTTAGTTGAGATTAGTTGCAGTTAACACCTGTTTCTGTGCTTCTGGATGTTTCAATCATGAATTAGAAGCCCAAACCGAAGATTTGTAAATAAAAATGTAGGAGGAATTCAATATAAGCCAAGAGAAAATTGGTTTTCCTATGCAAAAGTAAGGAAAAGATATTTTATTTTGCTATATCTCCCAGAGACATGCACTAGCCACTATGCCTTATGTCATTCGTCTACATGTCTTTCAGATACTTTAGTTAGCAGAAGTGAGAGAAAAGTGTTTATTACGTTCAAAATATGGATATTTATCTTACAAAAATGCAAGGATTTGCTAGAGGAGGATTTAATTTAAGGGAATTATGAAATAACAGTCAACCCTTTAAACTACACCGGTCACACACTGGTCACACACAAACAGCGGGTGTTCAGCAGGATCACACTGTAAAATCGTTATACAAAATCAAAATAATATATATATATATATATATATATTTCAGGATTTTAGGACAAACTATGAAAGAAATGCATTCTCTTAAAAATGATCCCCAGGTCTCTAACCCTGAGTGTGGGACTGAATCCTGGCTGGAAGAACACTGCAGCAAACTTTCCAAAACAAACCTTATGTTGTTCAGAGGAGTAATTACCCTCGCCTTACAGAGAAAAATCCAAATCAGTAAGCCAAATTACATCCATGCTTTTTCCACAACAGTAAAGCTCTTTCCCCCATCTATGTTCATTCTCTCCAAACCCCAAGCCCCCCACCTCTAATTAATGATGAAGAGCTTGCCATCTGGGAATGACTAACGGTGTGAGAGAGTAAAGGGGGGGGGGGCTATTCCGATGGCCTATTCCACAAAAAATGGACATCCTTTTTCTGACTTCCTGCCATATCACCAGAGGCTTTCATATGGAGTAGGCCAAAAAAAGGATCACTAATCAACCAAGACAAACACCCACACACCATTTGTGAAAATGTTTGCGTGGAGAAAATTTTTTTGTTTGAACACTAATGCTAATACCATTTTAAGGTGTATGAGAATTTTCAAGCTGTTGGTTTCTAGTGGTTAGTCTAGATGCAACATCAACTAAACTACAAAGTGGTAGGTCTGGTTTTGACCTGGCAGACCATCTTGGTCAAGCTGGTTAAAGTTGATAGACTACAAAACCCAGGCTTATTAAAAAAGAATAATTATTATTATTGAAGAAGAAGTTCAACATTTCAGTAAAATGATGATGCTGCTAAAAAGATTTGAGGAACTTTAACTTAAATTGTGAATCAGCAGTTAGTTAAATTGAATGTAAATTAATCACATCTAATAGATTTTGTAGATTTTAGAACTGCAAAAATAATGACTGTTTTTCAAACAGGTTTCCCCAAACACAGCTACTGGTCAGCTAAACAGATTAACTGCTTTTCCACTTTCGGCCCAGTGAATGCTAGGGCTTTAAATGGGCTGGGTGAGGCTAATAGCCCCAGAGCTGTAGCTCTGAGCCCAGAATCATGGTGTGTTTTTACTGTTTAGGTTATCAGAAAACAAATAAAAAATAGTCACTGGAACTAGCGCAATCACAAAATGAGCACGAAAAAAAGCTGTCATTTGTTTGCATGCCGTGTTAAAGATTTAAATCCAAAAGCAGCAATGTTTTACAATAATAAGTGATACATTGATCATAATTGATTAATTTATCAGGACAAAAAATTTGTCAAAGAGAAAAAAAATGGTATGAATTGTTACTTTAGGTGTGTTTAAGTACAAATGTGTAACAGGACATTGGTAACAACACTTTTTTCACTTCACTAAGTAGTAACAGAAATGTGCTACTCTACTATTCTTATAATAGAAGGGTGCCCCTGAAATGGCTGTTTATTGTTATATGTCTTGGCTTTCATTGAGCTCATGAAATGGACAGGGAGCTTGGAACAGAGCCATACCGCCAAATGATAGTCATATTATACAAATAAATATATATATATATTATAAACATTTAGTTGTCTGTGATATATTTTTGACTTAAGTTCCTGACTGAAATAAATACTATATAAAAAAACATTGTGTTAGAGAGAGAAAAGCTGACGTCTAATTTTTTTAAACTGATGTACTTACTTCTCTAGCCCTATCTGGACCACTTTGGCCCAAGGTTTTTGTCGTGACCAACAAAGCACGATCAAGCCCCAGAAGTGTCAGTGGATCCACACACTAGCATGCTCGCTTCTGGCACGACAGTGGAAACGTGGCTATTGATTCAGATGTTCCTGTGTCAACTTGGTCAAGATTCTCAACAAACCAGAGCGCTGTTTAATAAAATTGACGAAAATTACACAATCAGAAGAAAAAAGAGGTTTAAATGTTGAAGTTGTACCATTGGAGGTAGTGCTGGAGGCCACAGCCTTTTCACTGATTTCTGAACGGGTGGGCACGCTCTTGGTAGCTACAATGGTCTCCACTCTCTTCTTCTTTTCTGCTGCAGAACTGGTCTGGGACTGGGTGTCCATGACAACTGCGCATTCCTCAGTACCTCATGAAGACAGGATACCTGAAGGGCCATGTAAGGAAGAGGTCAAAATAATTAACAAAAAAATCACAATTTAAAACAATCAGTTAATCAGTCCATATACTAAGCATGACAGTTTTTCTACAGTAAAAAAAAAAAAAAAAAAACACACACACACACAAAATATATTTAACAATGACTCACTTTATACAAATTTTAAGATGAAATAATTAATTTTAAAAAAGCCTAAAATGTTCAAAATTCAGCTATAATTATTAGAAATGTTTAGTCTATCTAAACAAAAGAAAACGCTATCTAAGTGACAAGAGTATGTATCAATGAATTTTGAGGTAGCTGCCTGGGATTTACAACACAGCTATTCAGGTTTGGTGTGCTTGAATGGGATGTAATAATACTGCATGAGTAGGGGGTACATACAGTACAAAAACAAAAACTTTGTTTAGGGATTTGTCTCCACAGATATGATACTGTATATATATATATATATATAATATTTGGTAAGTTTTTCTAAAAATTAATGAATGAATTAATTTGTGTAACTCTTTGATTCTTTTAACTGTGATATTTAGTCTCACGTTTAACTAACTCCCACCAATTCAATATATCAACAAATTAGGATAGTAGCATGGTAGCATGTCAATTAGCTAATTAACTCAAAACACCTGCAAAGGTTTCCTGAGCCTTCAAAATGGGGTGTTTCTCAATGTCAAGGAAGGATCCTCGGAAGCCAGAATTTCGAGGATGCTACGTCATCGACATCCGTCGAA
>JAUCNO010000548.1:10152528-10173345 GCA_032353835.1 Enteromius viviparus | reverse complement strand
CGGAGCTTCAGACGCTCTCAGCAGCTCTTTGTCTGCTTTGGAGGTCAGCAGAAAGGGAATGCTGTCTCCAAACAAAGACCTTCTTCAGGGAACGTGGGTTACATTCATAACCTAGATGTTTTGCAAAGTGTGTGTTACAAAATTGCGAAGTGAGTGCAAAGCAGTGTTTGTGTTTTTAGTTTTGCAAACTTAGTGAGTGGTTTTGCTATAAGTATTAATAGTTTTAGAAATTGTGCTATAAGAATCACAGTTATGGTTTAAGCATTCAGAAAAAACTGTAAACACAGCTCTCAGATGCACAAACACATGATAAATTGTAGACACATCAATCAGCTTTAAGCACTATACAATACAATATTGTCATTTTTTTTGGTTGTTGTTTGTTTTCGTTTGTTGTTGTTATTTACTGTAGATTTAACCTGTACTGAATACAGTATTTTACGTTTGTCTGGTCTTTGCTGAACAGTGTTATGCACACTAATATAATAGCATGACAATTGGGACATGTTTTGTTGTTCTCCATGTTGAGTGATTTGGGTAAATGGAGAGAAATCAATGATATTTACCTGCAGCAATGGTCTTGTGTAGTGTTTGGTGAACTATTGTGTGGTTGCACTTTTTCTGTCTACTTCATTTACAGCACTCTAATTACTGAGAATTAGACTTGCTAAAAGTGTTTTAGATTAGCAACAGCAGTGTGTAACTGCTTCCAAAAGATTAAAGTCATATGAAATATGTGTGTTTCGTAATTGTAACAAAATATTGTTTTTATAAAGCTGTGTATAGTTTTGGCGAAAGTGTTCAAAGTCAAAGTTGTGCTACTTTGGTGTAGGGTTGTGTTAATTGTGTGTAGTGTTTTGACAAACCAGGCCCGGTTTTCAAAATTGTGCTTAAGCATTAGTAAAAAAACTGTAAATATGATTACATTCTCTTGTCTCAAATATATGTAAAATGATAATAAAATGGTATAAAAAGTTTACAGCTTGAAGCTAAATCTATATACAATTATAATTTATAGTTTATTTGAAAGTTTAAGTTAAATTTATTTGAAAGTTTAAGTAAAATTGAGGAACAATGCATTTAATAGAGACATCAGTAGCATTGCTGCTTTAAAAATAGACCTTAATAACAAACGTCATTAAATACATTTAAAATATGCCATATTTATGTTTGTTTGTTTGTTTTGTGCTTTGCTAGAATCTGTATTGTTAAAAGCGCTATATAAATAAAAGTGACTTGACTTGGTTGGTTTTTCAGTTAATTTGGAGATTCAATGTGAAATTAAGTGAACTGGGTTTGGGTCCTTTAAAACGAACTATATGTGAAAATGCACATTCTGATTTTTTAGAGTTAGATGTGTTTCTACCAGTAGGTCAACATATTTTGTTGACCCTGGAACAACATTTTAATCCTTAAATTGAAAAAAAAAATAGAGGAAAGTTTGTTTTGGTTTGTACTCCCATCTGCAGGTGACTAGCAACAAAATAAATAAATAAATAAATAAAAAAACACAGGACTTCACAGGTTTGCATATGTGCATGCATGCTAAAGTTGTTTTGCTTGCACAAATCTACAGGAAGAGCAAAAACTGTGTGCCTACATATACTGAAGTGCATGTATGTGAGTAAGTATTCCTCTGTAAATCAGTGGCAAATAAAGTTGTAGAATATGCCAGAAGGAGGGAAACTAAGATGTAGAACAAACATACTGAGGAGGCAGGCAGAGGGGGAATTCTGAGAACTTCTAACAGATCTCACCACACACACTTCTATCTGCACATAAAAACACACGAGAAGCAGCAAGGAGACAGGAACCATGTGTTACTTCAGCAGTGTGCATTATATCAACACCTTATCATTATCATCATATTTATCATCTTAATCATTATCATCATCTTTACTATTGTTCTCACACATATTAAAAAGAGTAAAGTTACTAATCCATAGCCTTTGCATGTAACCAATAAAGCCTGATGTTAAAGTAAGATATTGTTACTCTTCACAAATAACTTTAATTCTTTACATTTAAGAACAAATAAAAAGTGAACACCAACATCCAAACATTAACTTTAGGACATGCCTGAGTTATCATGCACATTGTAACCATGCATAAATCTAGGATTACAAACATTTATTATAGACAGGTGTGCAAAACATCTATACAAAGATAAAAACCCATTAATCCTAACTATCTCTTATGCACATGCATACAAGTGTTTCCACACACACTTTGACACAATCAAGTTAGAAAAACACAGACACCCACTCACACTCATTAACACATTAACCTAATCTTACACAAGTAATTTCACTGATCTGCCTTGTTTGTGTGTGTGTGTATGTAAAATAAAGGATAGGTCTCGGGAAGTTAATGAGTTTACATGGCTTGTTGAGTGGGCAAGAGGCACTTTGCATTGATCTCCTTTCGCTAGACAAGACAAATCACTCCTGCTTGACTTTCATCTTGACCTCTCACTCTCTAATCATATAAACACACTCCCAATAACTGCAACATTAACATATGCCACTTCCAGGGATGCCTAGTGTTTAACCAGCAGGTAAATTCTATCTGGCATTTAGGCTTTTGCTCTGTCCCCAGATAGATCTGCAGTCTAAAGGAATATAATAATTTTTTTGTTGTCGTAATGCTTTTTTATTTAAATTTTTTTTTTTTTACATTCTATATTCGGTTTTCTAAGGTATTGTATTTATTTTTATATTATTTATTTATTTCAATACAAATTGCTTTTAAACAGCTGCAGTTCGGAATCAAACAAAAATGCTGCAAAATAATGCACTTTTTCATAAATTACTCTACAGCACAATACTGATGCTGACACACTTAAAAGGGGTGTAACTTGCAGAAAGATAATTGCAGTTATGCAACAAATAGGCGCATCAATAGCCATTAAAATTGTTTATTTAGAGTGTGAACCACATCAAACTATCACTGGTCAATTTGATTTATGTGCATTTATTAGAAAAACCTTGCTTGATTAAGAAGGGGAATCTGCACGATATTATATAGTCTCTGAAGTGTCTATTCTCTCTGAAAGCTGAGATGCTCCAAGCAGCAGAGGGAGATTTCGGTTTGATGAGTTTGGAGAGATTTCAGCTGGGTTCAGTAGAGTCATTCAGTCTAATAGGAGGAGACAAGTGCTTAGGACTGTTGCTCAAAAAGCCAAACAACATAAATAATTCTTAAAGCTAAGCAGACCCCTTTGTATGGAAGAACCCTGGAATACAGTGCCAGCACACAAGCCGACACATGATGCAGGGCACACACACATATACACACACACACACACAAAGACATTTTCTGGCATCTGAGGTTTTTTTGTAAAACCGCTGCCCATGTAAAACTAATATTACTGTCAGAGCACATACTTAAATATAGTATAAATTTAAAACAATCATGTGAAAATCGGCAGTGTTCTGCTTGCATGTACTTTATATGCATGAAATAACTCACACAAGTGGGCAGCCGTACATACACAGACACATACGCTTGAAATGCAGGGCGGTAGAAACCTGTCTTGTAAATCTCTTTGTGAAAGCAGCTTTGGGAGGTAGACGCAAGCTTACACACTGAGCTCTGAGAGAAAAAAAAAAATCACTCCAGCTCAACTCTTTCTCTCTTTAACTCTCTCTCCATGTTTCTCTACCTCCTCTTCATTTTCTGCAGTCTTCCTAACTTTCTCTTTTTTGACACTTTCCTTCCCCTCTTCTCATGTTTCATTGTCTTTACTGTCTTCTTTGCATTATTTTTCTTCTCCTGCTCTAAAAAAAAAAAACACACGACAAGTCACCCATGAAGAAAAGTATATCCTAAACATATACAATCCAATACTCAAAAAAGTAATTATTTTAAATTAAATAAGATACATTAAAATATACACATACATTTAAATACTTGTTAAATACATTATTTTCATAGATTTTTTAAATATTTATTTTTACATTTATATTGTTTATTTAAATACACATATTTATAATTAAAAACATTATATAAGGAATGTTTATAAATTTATTACATTACATTGCATTTTTACATTATGTTTTATATTAAGTTTACAATGCACAGTGTCACAGTGAAGTACATGTCAAATTCCCCAAATTATTACATCAACTACCGACATGCAAAAGATCAGCATCCAAACATGCACTTTTTTTTTTACACATCCCTCCCACTCACTTTATGTTTCCCTATCTTTCTGTTCCTCATATGGTAGACATCATCACGGTCAAGTTCACGTCTAAAACACTCTATTGTCACAGCAACTAACTCACAGTATGCAAACCCAATTCCCCATTCATAAATCCAGTCAGTCCCGGTGCCTGGGGCCCCAAGTCTCTTTTTCCCTGAACAGTGAGTAATGTCCTGCCTCTTCTCAGACAATGACTTCGGCAAGTAGCTGCCAAACTGCGGGGGTTTGTTTGGGGGTTTGCACTCTCAAGCACCTTTGACAAATGGAACCTTTTGCTCTAAACCGCGGCTGCTGGAAGAGCCTTTACGGTAGTACAGTACATGGCACGCTCGCTGTCTACCAGGAGCAGCTAGCAACCTAAAGAGGACTGTGTGCAAGTGTGACTGAATAATAAATAAATTCCACAGTCTAACCTTGTCCTCCTAGAAGAAAAAGATGTATTTTCCAAGCATGCTGAGCCCTATTGATAAAAACAGCTTTTTCCAGTAACATGGCAAGTTTTTTGTTTTTTTTTTGCTGGTTATGATTGTCTCTATTAGGGGAGAGCAGTATGCGCAAAATGTCTTCATGGTAGTTCTTATTGTATTACTTATTATACACATACAAAGATTTAGTTATTTATTTATTTGATAAGCCAGTGAATTAACAAATAGTATTCATTATAATATTAAAAAATAATTAATATAAAATAAATATCCACTTTAAATTCTGACTGACAGAGCCACATTTAAGGTCATTGTAGAAACGCTAATATATGTGCAACTGCACATTACTTGTAATGCAACCATAAACAAATAAACTAAAAAAAGACAAGCATCTGAACTTGTTTGGCAACATGTCATGCACTTTATTATTATATTACATAGTTTTTTTACTCTCATGTAAATAAAGCAGCCACAGTATAAACGGAATAACAAAATCTCATCTGACTGACATTTTTGCAGTCCCACAATACATTCTCATATCGCCCAGTCCTATCTTCTGTTCCACCTCCTCTCTTGCCCCTCTGAGAGATTTTGTGTCATATTGGGAATCTGCTGTGACACACTATCGTTATAAACAACAGAGGACTCCAAAGACTCCCTCTCTACCTCCCTTTTCCTCCCCTCCTCTCCAAAATCTCCTTGAGGGAACTAGTCTGTAAAACTTTTACCTCCACCCCCTCCCTTTATCTTTGCTTGGAAGGAGCTGGTCTTTGTTCAGTGGGAGAGGGACCCCTCCAATAGCCCATGCCTTCTCTTCAAAGCTCCCTGTGGAGTATTGTTAAAACAAAGCCCCCCCTTACACCACCTCTCCCCTCTTTTTCCTTCTCACTTCATCTATACCCAGGCCCTTAAAACCAGCACACTTTGCATGAGAAAACACGATTAGTCTTTAGATGCTCTGCTGACAATGGGGTAGTCTTTCAGACATGCCTGAAATTTGCTCATATAGTTGAGTCTCCTCTTTTGTTTTTGTAAATAGGGACTCCCCAGGGCCCGGGGAGGCAAAGGCTTTGACATTTACTTTTAAAGTACTCAGAAGAGTAGAAAAAAGTGCAAAAAACATTGGGAAGAACAGGCAAACAGGAGAGGAGTTATACTAGGGGATTTAGAGAAAACACATGCCCTGGTACTTTTTACATATGGATCTGTTACTGAGCTATTCCCCTGGCCTTGTTTCCCTGACCTTAGGGTTAAAGATTAAGTCACTAAAAAGTGGATGATAAAAATATTTCAAATAAATAAATAAAGGTTTATTTTTTTATTGTTTTGCCATTAATGTTGTATATTTTTTATCATTAAGTGTTATTTAATTGTATTCTTTTATCAAATGTTATCTTAACTATATACTTTAATATAGTTTAAATGGATCAAATTAACTTAGTGTATTACATTATATCTTTATTATATATCTTATATTTATTTATTTTTGTATGTTTGTTTATGAAATGCTAAATTGTTTTTTGTTGAGTTTTATAGAATGTTATAGAATTTAATTTTTCATCTCTAAAAGATGCGCAACACTCTAGTGAATAGCAGTGCAGATAACAAGAGACATCAATCGCATGGATGGAGCAGGTTTTCTGTCCCCTCTATTTGCATGCCCCCCGTTTTCCTTTTTGTTCAAAATAGCTCACATCAAAATACTTTTGCCACATCATCGCAGGTTTACAGACAGTTGTCACAACCAGGACGGTGAATAGAATGGTTTAACTAAGTAGCACTTGCCAAAACACACGCACATATTTGCACTAACAATGACACACATACATCTGAAGTCCTTTTTTTTCTTGTGAATTCACTTATTAGCTATAATGCTTTTTTTTTTAGATAAATGACCAGATTAATTGACAGGTAAATTTAGAGTTTTCAGCAGCTAGCCCCACCAGTGAAAACTCTTACTTTTGTATAAACCTGCTCATTTCCTGTGATTGCCTGATTGCTGTGTGTGAATAAACTATTTTACACAGAAGTTATCACCATGGAATACAACCAATCAAACAGACAAAAACTAGTCAAAATGAATAGCAAAAAATTAAAATGCAACAACACAACATGATTTTTTAAAAGGCAACTATGAGAACTTGAGGAGAAATTACTTATTGTTGATAAAAATTAGCTGGTACCTATTACTTCTAAGAAACAATATGTTATGACATTTTGTTTATTAAACAATAAAATCCATTAATTTTCTTCATCCAAGCGTGACATTGTTTGGGGCCATATATATATATAAAGAAAAAAACTGTGATGATAAAATGTAAAACAAGATAAAGCAAAAAGAAAGAAGAGAGAGGGGTCGGAAGGGAAGAGAGAGGAAGGGGTCGTCCTGACATAGAGGCAGATCTGAGGCATGCCCTGAAGGTATGACTGGGCCTTGGGATTAAAAGTGGGTGAAAGAAAAGGAGAGAGAGAGCTGGAGAGCAAGCCCCCCAACAACGCTAGAGACCCCCTCCACTGAGACACAAACACAGATGAACACCTTTGACGAACACTCAACTTCTCATCTTATGTGATCCACAGCTCAAGAGCACTGCTTCTTTTTCTCAATTATGCACTTTCACTTGTTTCCCTTTCCTCTTTCTCACTCTTTTTGCTCTTTTCATTTGATGTCAAACATATCAAAGTTGAGGATTATCAAAGTAAGAGGTTTCAGTTGTAAGTCCTGGCTTGTTGACAGAAGTGAGTGGAAGCAATGTTCCACAGAACCACACAACAAAGGTTTCTGGGCAATTTTCAAGCAGGGGCTTCTTGTAAGGTTTAAAAATACTAAACATGGCCAAATACATTGAAAAAAAAAATATATATATATTTAAAAGACCCTGCAAATTAACAGTCTGAAAACACATCTGTTGTTTGTTTCACAATTAAAAATAATATGCGCAAAAAACTTAATGTAAGTAATTATCTTAATGCCATTGCAGATATATCATAACAAATCACTCTACTGTAAAAGCAATTGGCCTAACCAGGCTTCTTAGACCTAACACTCGCAAAAAAACATTCTTGACCACCACATCTTCACATGATAAAAATCTCCCAAGAGAACTTGTAGGATCAGCCTAGCAGAGACACAAATATCTCTAGCGCCCAGTCATTTGTTCCTTATTGGTTTGGACAATAAGCCCAGTGCTATTCAAAGCCACATTAGCATCTCAATACCCCGTTATTCATCTAATTCCCACATGCACTTAAAGACAGGTAGAACTTCTCTAGGATGCTAAAGCACCCTGAGGGTGAAGGGTACAGGCATTCCTTTCCAATGGTAGGCCTAATCTAAGGGTTGGATGCAGGGAGAGAGCGGTATGACATTGAGCATAATCGCATGTCATCTCTGCTTGTTAATATTAGCTGGTGACATAGCGTGCTCAGTATGGCTGGCAAAAGTGTCCTGCAAAAATTGTATTTTGTTCTGCAATGCAGCCATGCAAATATGAGTGACTGTGGATATTTCATGATGATTTTTTTTTTGTTGCAAAGTTACTGCAAATGACCATTTCATTCAGGCACATTTATGGAATTGTTGTTTGATGATGTTATATGAACATAATGCAAATTTGTTCAAGTCTGAGCTGCATGCTGAGCAAATGTAATCATAAGCATTTAAATTCAGGTTACCTGCAAAGCTCAATTTAGATAATCTAGTATATCACTTACCTTTTAGACAATTTAATTTCCTTTTTAAAGCAAAACCAACAATGTACAAATTTGTTCCCAAAAGGCAAAATAGAACGAGAGATAAACTAATGCTGTGGTTTTTTTTTCTCTAATAACACTAAGGTCTTGATTATCAGAGAACGCTTTATCGTCTCACAGCTCAGATTTAAGTTCAAATGAATGTTTATTTCATAACAACATTAAGACATTACATACATCTCTGTTATGGCCTTCACATTTGAGAGATTAAAAGATGTATATTCTTTTTATCTTCTGTTGACCGCATGCAAATTCATAGATCACCGGATAAAATTTGACATACCTGACATTTAGCATTTGATGTGCGCTGAATAAAGCCCTGGGTTCTTAGCTACAATATGGATTTTAGCAGCCTATAGATAATTTACTGAAAACGATTCTCTTAAAATGCATGCAAAAAGAAAATAAAATAAAGATTAGAAAAAAAGCAAACCTCGAACATACATTATTATAGGCAAAGCAGGCCCCGTTTACTTTTATAGAGCTTATAATAAAAATGCAATTTAAATGTGTAACATTACAAGCTGCTCTACAAAACAATATTTCTGTCATACGTTCATTACTGTTGATGAGTACAGATTAGCAAAAAAAAAAAAAACTTACCAAACTCTTAATTAAAAAATATATATATATAATATATATATAGGAAATGTAAATGTAAATTATTCTTCATTTTAATTATTTTTTAAATTTTGAATTTAAATATGAGATTTCAGGTTGTCAGTTAATCGCGCGCAGGTGTCAGGAGGGGTTTGGCGGGACACGGTTGTTCTTAAAAACCTAGTCGCCGAACTACAAGCTGCGAGAAAACTACACTGTGCTTCGGTGTGTTTGGAAAGTTTGGAAAAGTCTATCTACACCAGTGCTTTGCCTTGATAATAACTTTACACGGCATTCAAAATGTAAATGATGATAATTTCCACTAATAAAGTCTGTTAATACGCATTAGAATATTTTATAATAGAAAAATAGCCTATGTTAGCCGTTATTTCACTTAATCTATTATTCTTGCGTTTTTCCCTCCCAGAGAGTCGACAACGGATTAATTCGAAACAATCACACACTGTTAAATTGTTTCTATCATTATTGTAAAAGGTTTGTTTACATCTAATGTTCACAAAAATTTCTACTTAATGTTAACAGTTTCTTAAGCAGTGACTGAATTTAAAGTGTGTGAAAAGTGCCATAAATGTACATTATTTCTGCAAGCTGTAACTTACAAAATGAATGCTGCAAATAAACGTCAGTTTGCAATTTTCTGTGTTTTTATTTATAGGTCACGTAGGGTACGCTTACTCTCCCTAATATAAAGTATTTTTCATATTACCATCGCGCATAATTGTTTTAAAATGTTTGCGTCTATAAGCCTACATTAAAGATGTAAATTTAGTTTTTTTTATTTAACATAGTTTTTGTTGTACTCCCCCGCCTCCATAATAATAAATCAAACATTCTGTCGTTTTACTATCTATGCATAAGATTTCATACATTTCTTAAATATTTTTCAATTGTGGTATTATAGATGGGGAAACATTGCAATATGATGAGGGACCCCCAATTTTACTGCCGAGTTTCCAAGAAAACATTTGGAAATATTTAAACGGTCGCAAGGAGACACTGAAACCAGCTGCATTTTGATGCTTATTATTTACAAATAATTATCAGTGTAAGGAGCATAACACATTGGACATTTTTAAAACATTTTAATAGACCAATAGGGGCCGCGAGTTAGAGAATGAGAGCTCAAAGTTTGCTAAACGACTTTATCGAACTTTCTATGAAGCAGAAAACTCAGTCCAAATGCTGACAATAAACGCTCTTTTAATTCGTTACTCAGGTTGATTTCATGTAGCCTAAAGTTTTTCCGCAAGACTGGCAGGAGTATCGCATTTCACGTTTTTCACAACTCTTCCCCCCTCTTTTTCTGTTTGCAAAACTTTCATGGAACCAGGGAGGCTCGGAAACATTTCTTGCACTTACTCGTTCTGTTACGAAACTTTTCTTTCCTCTTCTCGCAGACTTTCTTTTCGCTCGCGTGCAGATGCTAGTCGCTGGCAGACACCCTTAGCTTCTTCACTTTAAACTCCAAAACTGCTTTGCTGACTTTTCTTTTTTCACTCGTCTTCTTCTTCTTTCCTACGTGCGTTTGGCAGGAGCAGCCCAGCACTGAACTAGCGCCCAGTCTTTGCCTACATACCTAAAGCCTAAACACAAAAGTAAAGCGACTGGTGAAACTCGTAAATGTTTCTCACAAAGACTGTAATGCAGAGTTTCTCGGGTAAAGAAGATTTGAAGTGTGGAGCTCCAGCTGCCCTTTCCCTGTGCCTGACTCCTCCCTTTCGGAGTGCAGACACACTACCTCCCCTCTTTTTCCTTCTGCCCCCTTTTTCCACCCTCTCTCCTTGCCTTATCCCAGCTTTACTTCCTTGAGACGGTACAGTAATGTTTGATGAGAAAAATTGTTTACAATAAGCTACAGTGTGCGTGTTTATGTTAATACATAAGTAACTTGTAACGTGTAACTGTTTTTCTTTCTTTCTCTTTCTTTCTTTCTTTCTTTCTTTTTTATTGTGTAAAACACTGACAAGTGTAATGAAAAGTTAAGAGTTTTAACTTAAATGCCTAGTCTGAGAAAGACAGAGAAAATTACACTAGAAAATAAAAAAAGTAAACTAAACAAAAAAGTTCTAAACATAACTTGCCAGCATGTAGTTTGCATTGCTGCTAATTAAGTTTTACTAATAAACCTGCCATATAACTTTGGGTGCAATACATTGTAATTATTAAAATTAATTATTAAAATCAAAAAAGAAAAAACTTTACAACAAAATAACTTTACAAATAAAAAATTTAGTACAAAACACAAAACAAGTAATATAAGCTTCCGTGATGTAGCTACTTAATCAGGCAAAAGAAATCATGTTTTATATATATGGATATATACTAAAGCGTCATAATCAGAGATCTGATTAAGAATGATTATAAAATAAAAAATTGTAAATATTTGTATTAACAAAAGGGTAAAACTGAGATATAATAGTAGCATAAAAAGGTAGGTATAAAAATATATTTCAGTAGACTTTTTGCTTTAACACTACATAATGTATGGTTCTTTGAAAAAGGGGTTCCTTTTCAGTGTTTTAAAATTGTATAAATATTTTGCATTATTACCTCTGACAACTTAGCTTTTATAAGTGTATTTTTTCATCCATATTTGTTGTCTGACTAATCAAAATGTAACGTAATGTAATGTAATGTGCCTGTGTTTAAGCAAACGTCACTCCATCTAACTCAAATCTAACTCTCATTGCATTATTTCAGCAGTGCAGACATTTATCTTGGAATGAGAAATAAAATCTCAAACGTATATGGTAAACAACTCCACAAAGTGAGACCTTAACATAAACATCGAAAAGAGAACTGTGCCTCTTGTAGGGTTATTCCAAATCGATATACATAATCAATATACAGAGAAATTAGGATGTTAAAAAGGGCCTTCTGGGCTCACAATCAATCAATGTTGCAGTAACAGATTTTTTTCAGTTGAAAATCACTCTCTAATCTCTTAAGCAGGATCTAACTGTGAGTGTGGCCGACAAGTAAAGTCAGGTAGAGTTCATTTTATGCCATACACGCTATGTGTCTGTCTGAAAGAAAAAAATCAATGTGATAATGGTTGTGTGTCATGTTAGTGATTAAAATTCATTTAACATAAAACATGGGGTTTCACATATGTATTGACAGCAAATCAAGCTTATTAGAGAAAAGTGCATAGATATACTGTATAATATACTGTATTCATAGAAATTTAGTGTGCCTGTGACATGTGTTTTTTTAAGATTTTCTCCTACAATAATCCTGTATGTGAACATTTGCGAATATGAGAAGAGATGGGGGATATGCAAAGTTCTGTAATATAAACCAGATCCATGCACAAATTCAAAGACAGCCAATATAGCTAAAAAAAACAGTTAACTAATGTTCACAGCTGCAGATTTATTGTTACAAAAAACGGGGGTAAATGTAGAAAAAAACAAGCCAAGCAAAACCCTTTGACCAAGATCATCCATTACACATAACATCCAACATTTATATATGTCAGCTGCAAAAGCCACATTCATGTGTGTTCATTGTACATAAAGGTATTTGGTGCATTCAGAATTCATTGGTGCTGACATATTATGAATTATGCTTCCTGTTCTAAAGTGCTTTTTTATTTAACTAAATACCAGTTCACATATTTAAAAGCAGATGGCTGAATTCGGTCTAAAATTTCTGGACATGGATAACACATGATACACCTTTCTATTTGGTTAACTTGCAATCATTCATTCTGCTGAAGTGGATGGAGAAACTGATATAGACATGTAGACAGTCAATCAGTACTCTTTGTAAATCTCTCTTAGAGAGATGGATGAGAATGAGAGGGTCCATAGAGGAGAGGAGAAACGAAAGGAGGGGTAAGTCAGAGCAGGGATTGGGGGTGGTTAGCTGCTCCCGAAAGTATTCCATCAAAGAGGAGCCGGATCCCGGGGATTGAGATTTTGCCTCGAGGCAAGTAACCGTTGGTCTCCCAAGAACATATTCCAAAGTCGGCCTCGGAGAGCCAAAGCACACATCAAAAACAGCAGTGGTGCCAAAGCGGTTCTTGAGGAGAAAGAAAGAGGTACAGGTCCCTCCTTGGCCTGCTTTGAGCCCCTGATCTCACCCAATTAAACAAGAATTCATGACTACTGACTCACATTGACACTGTGCACACCCTGAGACCTATGTACATACAAAAATAGTATTTTTACCATGCAGTGTATGGGAAAAACACATGGCGGTTCACTTTTAAAGATTGCACACGTTTTTATGCATGAATCTGGTGAACAAAGCAGCATCTTGAATAATTAAGGGTCAATGGCATAATTGTCCATGATAAAAGAAAAATATTTTTAAAAACTTTCCAAACACATGTACCAAGTTCGTATAAACATTTTGTATTCATGTCGGCTCCTAAAATAATTAACTGCCTGCTACATCTTGTGTTTTATTGACAGATGGTAAGTTTAGGGCCAGGGTTTGGGTTACATGCGCATAAATGTGTAAATAATATGATTTTAAATAAAACAGTTTTGACTGTTTATATTGAAAAATCACACCCCTATATATATGCAATAATGCCAATGTTTTACCCAATATACCTTTTAATTATGAATTAAAATGAAATAAAAAAAATATATATATATATATATTGCGCTGGCCTATTGACACTTCACGTTCAGTGACTGAAAACAGGTACCTTGAGCCTCAAAAAGCAACACAAAATTATTTTGTCTGAACATAAAAATGTGACGAGTTGGAGTAAGACTGTGTTGTCTGCAGAAGTCTTCTCTATGATATTCAACATTAGTCAAATAAACACATTTAAAACTACTTGTAATAAGAAGTTTGACTGGCTGCTTTTTAGAACAAAGGAAAAATGGCTAAGCATATATACTATACACATATTACAGAAATATCAATTCATAATTCTTTCCTGTACCTGTTCCTGTACATGGAGATTTATTGCATATCACATCACTTGACAGATTTTTCACCAGTACTGTCATGCATGAAATTGTAGTCAGCATTACTGTTGCTTGCTTGCTTAGTTTTGTTGTTGTTGCTTGAAGAGTTCAATCTTGATCATAGTAAAAACTTTGCAAAGGAGAGATCATTGAAAACTAATCCAATGCATGCTCAGACTAAAGAGGAGAAGGCTTTGCTCTTGAGCCTAATACACCATCACAAGTGGAAAAGATGCATTCTTTTATTACAGTTAGTGGATATCTCCTTTTCTTCACTGATGTTTTCCGGTGTCTGTGAATATAATCTAATAGTGCATCAAGCTGATTACGAGTACATACTCTGACCCTCACCCTGCCCTAAAATCAAAAAGGGATATTTGTAAGATTATTTTGAGGCTGCCAAAAAGAATAAAAGCAAAAACTGTATCCACTTCGGCTAGTTAAGTAATTTTCTGATTGATATTATCCTGAAGGGTATTCCATGCCAGTTCTGAAATGACAGCATAATGAAAGTGGTATGCAAGTTGTGTCTTATCGACAGGAATTAGGGCGGGGGTGAAAAAGGAGGGGTTGCTGAGCCCTGTGTGGCAAGAATTTGATTATCTGCTGGATGGCAGTGGAAAAGCGTGCTAATTTTGCTAAAGTGTGAGACCTTTATGTGCCCCTGGTTCAACTCAACTTCTTTTATTCATGCATTTTAGTCTCATACTCACTCATAATACTTTATTTTTCTTTCATATCATCGTTTTCTCAATTTATTTCTCGTTACATTGATGCAATAGCCCACAGAGATTATTAATATCTCTATGCATGAGCACAGTGTATGCGAGCATGCACAATTTAATCCCTTTTTGTAATTTTTTCTTCTGTAATGCTCTACTGATATAAGTATTTTGGCTATACTGTTCTACAGACAGTATAAAAAAACACTCAAGGCAGTTATCAATATTCTGATTTTGTATAAATATATTTCATGCATGGACTTTTTCTTTGTCACTACAAGAATGTGGGTCACTTCTACCACAAACTCAAATCAAACTTTATGAGCCAACACAGGAAATCTTATTTCACGCTTGTACTGATAGGAAATATTTGAATATTGGGTCAAAGAGTGCTAATTTCATTCTCACTAGCGTCTTCTGTCACTTTAGAAGACAATATATAATTTAAAACATAAAGATTATGAATTTCTAATATTTATTAACTTGGTAATTATTAATTTAATTTGGGATTGGACAATATGGAAAGTCTTCACAATAAATGATTAAAAAAACTACTTTTTAAAACAACTTAGCACCAGCTTTTTTCTTTTATATAAGCATCTAATAAAATTATAAGTCTGAGTGATTACAGTAAAATAATAATTAATTTACATTTTATAATTCACATGCTATGGTAATAAATGGCTATAATTTAGGCTTTACAATATGAAACACTGAAATGTGGTAAACAATTACATTAAGCAGTGTTATTAAATTATTGATGTTTTAAGCAAACGTTAGATGGCGGAAGTCACTGACATGACACATCCTCATTGTGTATGCTTACATCTATAATCTAAGATACACAACACTCAGTGTACCTGGATATGTTCGTCACATTTTACACACATTAAGTAGAAAAAACACAAAATGAGGAAAGAATCATAGACATTCGATATGACCTTTTCAATCACATTTGTCCAGTTGATTTTTAAATGTTTACTGTGTGTGGGTTGATTTGTGGGTGAGGGGTGTCCACTGTTTCATCACAATAGCCAGTACTACATTGTGTTGATCAGCTGAGTGATTAGGTTCAATAACAGACACACACTCTGATGCTGTGATGCTTGATGAATCACACGTCTAACGCTGTAGCGTGCAAGCCCACTATAGCAACTCCTCTCACTGAAAGGCAAACTAACATCCCTCTGGAGCAGCTACCAATTGGAGAATTGTTATCAATATTTCATCAAACTGCTGCCTGCATGGTCAACATCAAAGATGTAACTCTTGTTTAAAGTAAACCTAGGCTTTTTGTCTTGGATCCTAAACTATAGTGTTTGAAGGGGTTGTGCTAGACATAAAATAAAAAAGAAAGAAAGAAAAAGAAAAAAAAACGCTCAGACTAAGGCGTGGCAGAAAAAACTCCAAACATCAGTCTGTCTTTTGACAGAGGAAAGGGTGGTCTCAAAGGATTGGTTATGACCTTTCAAGAACAAATTCCTCTGATACATACCAGTGTATAGAGATAATAGATTCATGAAAATGGTTATACAAAACATCATATAAATAAATATCTTTTGGCTCAACAATGTTCAAATGCCATCTAGTGTCCAAGTCATGATATCAATCAATTATATTCCTTTAAAAGATTTAAATGAATATTTCACCCAAATTGAAAAAAATTGAAAAGAGAATCTATATAAGAATCTATATAATGTGTATGAATTTTTAATAAAATTTACATACAGATTTTTCCAAGACATGATCCTGGATCAACATTATATAGACTTATCCCAATCCCTAACCCTAAACCTAACCCTACCTAAAATGTTTCCTAAAATCAGTGGGAAATGATAGCTGATTAACAAGAGTGTAGAAGCACCTAAGCCTAAAACAGATCTTTCCTGAAAAAAAATGTTGATCCAGGAAAATCTTGTATCTTAAAAATCACGGCAAATTTAAGCACTAACGTTTAACTTTCTTTTGAAACTACAGGAGGTGCATTTTTCAGACTTTCACAGCATGGAAAAGACCCTTCAAAAGACCAAAGTGTTCGTAAGAAAGAATGAGTTATCATCCTTCCTACAGTATGCAAGCTTTCATACAATAGTCTGTAGTAGTTACCCCACATTTTTGTTTGTGGTCTCTAGTGTTCTGGACATCAAAGGAATCTCACAGTCATCTTAACATCTGCCTTTCTGTGTGTGTGCATGCGTTTATGTGTGTACATGTGTGTGTGTCACTCAGAGGAGAACAGTGACAAATGACACCCATCGTCCATTACACTTATCACAGTGCAGGTAACACTCACACACAGGCAGCAGCTTGACTAAGATGAAATGGGAATGTGAGAGAAAGATTCTATAAATGGAGGGATGAGAAGATGAGGGATGATAAGAACAGCATTGCAGTCTAGAATGACAGATCCTGAGATGACTTGGCACCCAGTAAAACCAGTTAAGAGCTTATAAAGAGGTGTTTGGGAACATAATATCGTTCCTTCACGAGAATCAAGAAAAAAAAGAGAGAACAATGACAGATAAATTCAGGGTATAGGGTGAACGGCCTTCATATTTAACCTATGTTAAACTAACATAGGTTAACCTGCTCATCACTCAAAACTATGATTTGGCTTTATGAGTCTTCATGAGAATATACTGTAGGCAAGACTAAACTGAAATTATTTTGACAATTAAAAACATAGCCATTAATGAAAAGATCGTCTGTACTTCACAATTTAAAAATTTGTTTAAAATGACTAAAGAGTATGTAAAAGACAAAATTATCTTTTTTTTCTTTTTGCCTGAACCATTCCTTTGAGCCACAGGCACATCCAAAATTAAACAAACATACTAATCCCACACATAAACAACCATGCATGCCCACATACTCTAGGGAGTTCTGTAATGAATGGTGTGCTCTGAGACACAGGTGCTGCTCCACTTTTGAAATACACTTGCATTTCATAGCTTTTGGGCTGCCCTCTGCGCCACTTCCCTCTCTTGTGTAATTGACCTGATATAGAGAGAAAAAGAACAAGACAGTTGGAGGCAGAGAAATATGCTTTGAGCATATAAACTAAAGCTTTATTAGCCCCCACACCTGTACTGTTGGTTGTGGTCTTTTGTTTTACACTGTTTTCGTTTTCTAACATTCAGTATGGACGCAAACCCAACCTAAATACTGTATGTGCCACCAGGTGGAGCTATTGTGACTCAAAAGTGCTGTAATTAAATTGTACTGATGCCCAGCACATTCTGTTGAAGGAGTAAGCCATCTATCGGAGAACAATCTGAATGCACCATCCTTTTTAAAGATTAAAAAAATATATATAATAATAATAATAATAATTACTAGGTGAAAGAAAAATACATTTGACACGGAGGATAAATCAAATATAAAGAAACAAAGAACAAAACAAACTCAGACTGTTACACAAACTATCAAAAGAAAAAAAAAAAATACTAACATATTCTATACATTCATTTTAAACAACGAGAAACTGCTCCAACCATTTTATGGAGCTAGTTTTATGACAAAACTATTTGAATTTGAATCTTTTTACTTTCGATTTGACTTAGGCTATTTCATTTTAAACAATAAAGTATTGACATAATTGTCGGGTGTTTACAGTATTTGCAAGATATATGGTCGTAAAGCATAATTATACAGAATGGTAGGTAAAGAAAGCTATGCAGGAATCAAAACGGGAAATAATAAAACATTAAAATAAAACATATAGCCCCAACAAGTTAATATAATAGTAATAATAATAATAATAATAATAATAACATTAACAAATATTAAATCTTTATTGTTCATAAAAATGTTTTATCCATCCATCCATGATAACCCCGGGTTTCTATGGTCACGCAGGTTTGTTTAGCAAACAGGTCCAAAACCATTATTTTTCAGGAAATAAAAAAACCTGCATATTTTTTTATTTATTATGGTGTAAGTTATTATACCTTATATTGCTATGCTGTTCTGTACCAACATTAACATAACATTTCCCCAAAATCATGTTTTATTGGAGATACAAGATTTATTACTTTGGGAGCAGGGAGATTTTACGCTGTTGTAGATATGAATAATACGGACAAAGTTGCTGCTGCCAGCAGTGTTAATCAAAGAGCTAATCGAAGCTAATGGTTGTAGTTACATACATCTTCCTAAACTCAATTTTAAACGTAAACCAATAATTTTTATCATATCATTAAATCATTTTCTTATATTAAACTAAACAATTCCTTTTCAGGTAAAAAAAGCATCCAAAAACGCTTCAAGTCCCACACTGCTGCTGAGGCAGGGCTGTGGTTGCACGAAACGAGGATCGCTGATCCCAGTCATAGAGAGCAAGCCTCGGGTAGGGAAGCGGTTTCTGCCGCGGTACACGGCACCCACTTCCCTTCTCTGCTCTCTTCATGCTCCACGGTTCTCTGAGATGTGTCCCAGTAGAGCCAAGGTGTGCACTTCCCCCGAGGGGGTTGCATCAGTGGTATGGTCAAACCCCTTGTGGCGAGCCAGGGGTGTTGGAACAGCCGCTGCTCTTTAAAACAAGCTGTTCTGGGCATAGAAGCACCGCTAAAAAAATAGTAGCATACGTGTTGTAGACTCAGCTGTTGCACCAAGTCGTTGGTGGTGGGTCATATGCTGCATTCTTCTGATGAGTCAGATATACAGGAAGACCGGCTGAATAAGGTGCACATTGTAAGCAAAACTGCAGAGCTGTGAATAATTACTTCAGCTCCTCCTGGCTGAGATCAACCACCTGCAGCTGGGTCGTGTCTCAGTCAAGCTGGGGTGCGTACTTCTCCGAGGTTCTCTCTATTTCACCCAGCTCCGTTGGGTCTAGATGCTATGGCACAGACATGGCCGAGGCGCTGTCTGTACACTTTCCCCCGATATCTCTGATCCCAGGAGTTCTGGAAAGAGTCCGGCAGGATGCGGTCAGTTTACTTCTGGTGGCCAGTGTTGGCCTGGGCGGTATGGTTTTCAAACCTAGTGTCTCTGCTCGACAGCTCTCCATGGGAGATTCCAATCAGAAGAGACCTTCTGTCTCAAGTTGCCCCGAGACACTGAACTATTAGTGTGGCCTCTGAGGGAGTGCATCTCATAGCTACTGGTTTGTCTACCAAGGTTGTTCAGACTACACTACAATCCAGAGCTCCTTCCAAGAGGAAATTATATGCACTTCATGGTGTAATAGTCATAATCAGGACCCAGTTACAGTAACTGTCCGACTGGCGCAGTTCTGGAGTTCCTGCAGACTAAAGTGTCCACAGGGTTAGCCCACTCCACACTTAAGGTGTATGTGGCGGCAGTGGCGGCTTTCCACTCCCTTAGTGATGGTCTTTCAGTGGGTAGAGTGATACCTTTTCTTCGTGGAGTATTGAGGCTGAGGCCTCCGGTACGCACCCGAGTTCCGACTTGGGACCTGGCTTTAGTACTCAGGGCCCTCTCTCGAGCCCCCTTTGAACCGTTAGAGCAAGTCTCTGACCGTCTCCTTACCTTTAAGACTGTGGTCTTATTGGCACTGGCTTCATTAAAGACAGTAGGGGAGGTAGACCAGGAAGAGCTAGACCAGCTAGACCTCCCGGCTACCCCGGGCTTGGTTGTCCTCGTGCCATAGTGTGCTGCATCCACACAGGCGGGGGCCTTGGGAGTCTGGGGGCGTGGGTATCTCGTTCCCAAAGCGTTTTTGGACGCAGTTCGAGTTACTGAAAAGGAACGTCTCAGGGTTATGTATCTAACCCCTGTTCCTTGAAGGAAAGAGACACTGCGTCCTTTGCCACACCCCCTGCGCCCCCTCCTGGGCGCTCGCTTCATGCCTGAGGGCTGGCGTGCACTGCTTCGCACGTGCTCTTATCCTTCGTGGTCGGTGATGTCTCAGCACTTTTTTGTTTTTGACGGTTTGCATAAGCAGTTTCAAAGCGTGGTCACGCTGGAGGCGTTCCCAAAGCGTTTTTGGACGCAGTGTCTCTTCCTTCAAGGAACAGGGGTTATATACATAACCCTGAGACGTTTTACAGATACTAGAAACATGGCTTTCAAATGAAAGATTGCTATCAAACAGCACACCTAGGTTCCTAACTGATAAAGAAGAACTAACAGAGCAACCATCAAGTGTTAGACAGTCTTCTAGATTATTACCTGTGGGTTTTTTAGGTCCGATA
>JAUCNO010000548.1:10141886-10152428 GCA_032353835.1 Enteromius viviparus | reverse complement strand
CCGACTACTGACAACTTTGACCGGTTAACGTTGATACGGTCAACCACCGGTCAAACGGTCATCGGTTAACATCCCTAGTCTGGACCAATAAAAACAAACTACAAGAGGAAAGTACATGAGCTTGAAATGGAGAAGCCCAATGTCTTTGATGACACGTTCTATGTTGATGGCATTGCATTTGACAAATGTGTTGACATTGTTAACTTTTTCATGGCTGATCAGGAAGAGGGCTTTGTAACTTTACACATAGTTGAGGTGAAAGTAGACACTGGGGCAGAGTGTAATGTAATGTCTCAAGCACTATTCAAGCGAATTACCACTAATGAACGACCAGTGAAGCAAGACAACACGCCTAACCTGGTGGCTTATGGTGGAAGTAAAATTTCATTTAATCAGTATGGAGAGCTACGATGAACAAATCCTCAAAGATTACAGAGACCTGTTCACTGATGAACTAGGCGAACTCCCCATCACATACTCCATGACGGTGGACCCAAGTGTGCAGCCAGTAGTTCGCCCTGCACATCGCATTCTGCTGGCAATGCAGGACCGTGTTAAAGCAGAGCTGGACCACATGCATAGTTTAGGAGTCATAACACCAGTCTTGGAGCTGACAGACTGGGTTTCGTCCATGGTTGCCACACATAAAAAGGACAGACAAGAAATCAGACTGTGCATAAATCCTAAAGATCTCAATACTGCCTCAAAGCGACCTCATCACCCAATGCGCAGCGTAGAGGAAGTAGTATCCCACATGTCGGGGGCAACCATGTTTTCGGTGCTGGACGCAAAGAACTCCTTCTGGCAGATACGTCTTGACCGCAAGTCCTCTATGATGACTACTTTCAGCACGCCATTCGGGCGCTATAGATTCCTTTGTATGCCTTTTAGAATAATCTCCGCAAGCAAAGTGTTCCAGCACTCAATGGAGCAGCTGTTTTCGGGATACCCGAAACACAACTTTATCATAGTCGATGACATCATCATCACAGGCCGGGACGCCGCAGAACACGACGTCAATTTAAAAAGAGTGCTAAATCGAGCATGTGAGGTCAAACTCAGACTAAACCCTGCCAAGTGTAAGTTCCGGCTGGACCAAGTCAGCTATGTAGGCCATATTTTTACTAGTGAAGGCTTGCAGGTGGATCCTTCAAAAACAAAAGCAATCTTTGAGATGCCAGATCACAAGGATGTTCCCGAATTACAGCGCTTTCTCGGAATGGCAAATTACCTGGGGAAATTCATCACAAATTTTAGTGACGTCGCTGCGCCACTAAGGAAGTTGACACACAAAGAAACTGAATGGTGCTGGTACCATCAGCATCAACAAGCTTTTGATACCCTCAAAGCATGTTTGACCACCCCACCTGTTTTATCATACTATGACGTGAAGAAACCAGTCACATTGACCTGTGATGCTTCATGTTTTGGACTCTGTGCTGCATGCATGCAGGATGGCAGACCGGTGGAGTATGCGTCTCGCACACTCACAGACACAGAGACGCGATACGCACAGATTGAAAAGGAGCTGCTTGCTGTCATATTTGCATGCACCAAATTCAGGGATTATGTGTACGGGAAATCTGAAATCTGAAAAAATAGTCGAGACAGACCACCAGCCCCTGGTGACTATAGAAACCCATCCAAACAGCCCCAGCACGATTACAGAGAATGATGCTCAGGTTACAGTGCTTTGACATCACTCTGGTGTATAAAAAGGGTAAGGACATGTATCTTGCATACACCATATGCCGTGCTCCAAACACACAGGTCCCTCCAGACACCAAAAATGACATGTTTGAGGTAATGTCCGTCAACTACTTTTTCACTACTCGCCCGGAGCAACTCAGGAATCAAACCCAAGAGGACAAAGTGCTACAGGCTCTCAGCACAGTTATTCAACGAGGTTGGCCAAATAAAAAACATACCTTGTGTCCTACTCTACATCCATACTTTCCCTACGGGGACGAACTGATTGTAGAAAATGGAATAGTGAGGAAGGGCCCCAAAACAGTAATTCCTTACTCACTACAGAGAGAATACATCAACATAGTCCACAGGGGACACCCTGGTGTGGAGGCTACCAAGCACAGAGCAAGGGGTATAATTTTTTGGCCAACGATGGCAGCTGATATCACAGCAGACCTCCTTGCATGCTCAGTCTGCAACAGCACAAAGCCCCATCAACAGAAAGAACCACTAAAACCGTACCCAGTACTAGACCTGCATTGGTCTACCATCGCAACAGATATGTTTGAGTGGCATGGCCAGAACTACATGGTACTCGTGGACTCATACTCGGGTTGGTATGAAATCGACCTACTCCGAGACACAACATCCTTAGCTGTGATCAGGAAATTGAAGAGACATTTCTCTGTGCATGGCACACCACATGCAGTCATTTCTGACAATGCCAGACAATACACAAGTCAACAGTTTAGAGACTTTGCCAAACAGTGGGACTTCACACACATCACCAGTAGTCCACAGTTCCCGCAGTCAGATGGCCTGGCAGAAAGAGCAGTACGTAGTGCAAAGCAGCTGATGGAGAAATCTCACAGAGACGGGACTGATGTTTTCCTCAATCTCCTAAATATGAGAAACATCCTCCGAGACACAACGTTAGGTTCACCTGCCCAACGCCTGCTGTCACGACAGACACGGTCAGCTATTCCCATTAACTCAAACCTTTTAGAGCCGGCCCCCAAACATGCCGAGCAAATCACTGCACAGCTCTTCCTTAAGAGGATGACCCAAAAGCAATACTATGACAACTCAAGCTCTCCACTGCAACCACTAGCAGAAGGGCAGGTTGTCAGGATGCAAACCCCGAAAGGGTTACGACCGCCTTGGCACGGTAAAGGAGGTGAACAAGGAGCCTCAATCTTACACTATACAATGCAATGGAAGAATGTATAGAAGGAACCGACGCCACATCCTTCCTGTTAAAGAGCCCCCTGGTTCACGGTTCACCCCTGATGACATTGACTCTCAAGACACCATTACACACACACAGGACTGTGGTTTCCCTGCACCATAAACACACCACTCACAAGCAGCATCCAAACCTACTGACTTACCAAAACACACAGCACAGTCCTCTACCAAAGTCGGCAGTGCACGTTACAAAACACGTCCAGGTTGTGTTTGCAAGCCTAACCCAAGATATAACCAGTGAATTCTATTAATATTAGACTTTGTGGCATTTTGGTTGTCATTTTGAATGTATGCTGAATATGTTTGATGATGTGTTTTCTGATTGCCTACCAAAGCTACCTTGAGATTTGTTTCTTCAATGGATACTGTTGTAATGGAGGTTATCCTAGTTTTCCGTTATAACTAAGTTATTGTCAAGCAGCAAAACAGTTCTTTGTTAAATGTTCTATCTAAAGAAAGGGGATGTAGATCATGTGGCCTATGGACAATTTCAAAGTCAAAGTCCTGTAATCTGAGAGACCACCTAGCCAGACAGCCAGAAAGGTTTGGGCGAGACATCAGCCATCGTAAACTGCTGTGGTCTGAAAAAATTGTCACATGAATACCTTCTATATAAGGCCTGAAGTGCTCCAGGGCCCAGATGACGGCCAAACACATCAGCTTGTCTTTGAGGAAATCCACGTCAGTCTGGCATTCACTGGACCACTTGAAGGGAACATCTGCTCTGGTAAGAGCAAAAAGGGGCTCTGCATGGCTGGCATAATCCTGGATAAAGCGTCTATAATAGCTGGTCAGTCCCAGACACTGCCTGACTTCCTTTACGCTACCCGGGGTACTGAAATCAGTCACTGCCCTCATCTTGT
Source organism: Enteromius viviparus (assembly GCA_032353835.1). Taxonomy (NCBI): domain Eukaryota; kingdom Metazoa; phylum Chordata; class Actinopteri; order Cypriniformes; family Cyprinidae; genus Enteromius; species Enteromius viviparus. The sequence continues at coordinate 10,148,628 of JAUCNO010000548.1, read as the reverse complement.
CTTCATTTGGCCGGATACCATCTTTTGTGACATTGTAGCCAAGAAAGGTGAGTTCACTCCTGCAGAACTGGCATTTTTTGAGTTTGACAGACAACCCTGTAGATTCCAATCTGGAGAGAACTTTCTTCAGGTCAACAAAGTGCTGTTCAAAAGTAGCTGAGGCCACAACAATATTGTCTAAATAGATGGCACAGGACTTGTAAATGAGCCCCGCAAGTACAGTGTTCATTAATCTTTGGAATGTGGCGGGCGCATTGCACAAACCAAATGGTAAGACCCAAAACTGAAATAACCCGCAGTGGGAAATGAAAGCAGTCTTCTGTTTTGAGTTCTCCGCCATCGCCACTTGCCAGTAGCCTCTAGCCAGGTCAATAGTGGTAATGAAAACTGCTTTAGCCAAAAAGTCGAGAGATACATCAACCCTCGGAAGAGGATAAGAGTCTTTGACTGTGAGCTTATTTAGCGCACGATAATCGACAGAGAATCTAGGTTCTCCTGATTGTTTTGGGACAATTACGACTGGTGCAGCCCAAGGGCCAGAAGCAGGTTCAATTATTACTTCTCTTAGCATACTCTGGACTTGAGACTCAATGAGCTCCTTTTTGGCAGGGGATGTGCGGTAGGGGGCAAGATGGACTTGTGTCGCCTGTATCGATTTCGTGCTCTACAAGGGTGGTGTGTCCCAAATGTCCATCAAACAATCCACTAAAAGTCTTCAGCAGCTCAAACAATGTGTTCTTCTGTTCGTTGTTCAGAGATGCTTCCTCTGTTTTCACAGACAGAGCAGAATGACTGATCCCCAAACACAACAAATCAGAAGTAGGCATCATTAGGTCCACACCTTCCAACTCCTCAAAAGGTACTGGCTCATCTCCAAGCACAACTGTCTTGGATGGAACATGAAGTGGGACTGAAGATCTCAGCATAAAGTCCATTCCCAGAATGAAAGGAGAAGAGAGACTTTTAAGAACAGAAAAACGATGATAGAAGCGTTGACCCATGAAACCGAAAGATAACCAGATAACACCCAGTGGGCAACAGGATGCACCATGTGCAAGTTGAATAGGTGGTGCAGACCACGGTTTTAACTGTGTGTGTCCCCAGGAATAGTCTGGACAACCACTGATTAAACTGTCGATAAAGAAGCACCAGTGTCAAGAGCGGCATCAAAAGCTTTTCCATAAAGATTAACCTTCCCTCTGAATAGAGTATTTCAATGGGACAGAGTAATAACATCCTCAACATGACACAAGGTAGGCTGATCGTTAATAGAAGCATCAGGAAACTGAGGCACAATTTTCTTCCTGGAGGGAGGATTGCCCCAACTGAACGTTCTCCCTCCCCTGAAGTTTCCCCTTTGGTTAAAGCCAGAGGTTACTGTTCTCTCCCCAAAAGCTTGGTTACCACCATCTATCCTATTTTCTTCAGGTCCTCTTTTCTCATTACTTCCAGCCATGTTAAGAGGCTCTGTTGGAGGTGGTCGAGGTATCAGTTTCTGATTACAGCTTGGGCAAGTACGAGTGGTGAAACCAGGCAAAAAGCATTTAAAGCAGTGAACAGTCTTTGAGGGCAGACCATTACACTGCAGCTGAGCTGAATGCACGACACTTGGGCCAAGTACTGTATGAAGCTTGTGAGCCCGCAAAAGCAGGTCCATGACAGATGGTATTGGTGTGCCACAAAGAGCCACTCTATATTTATCCAGCACATGTTTCCGAATCTAATTAATTTGTTCTTGTTGGGGTGGAGGGGTCTTTAGCTTACGGAACTCACCCAACATGTGAGCGACAAAAGTTGGCAAAGGTTCATCTGGCATTTGCATGCGGTCCAAAATGCCCCTTAAAATTTGCTCTTGGTTGAGAGAAGGCAGAAAGACTGTTTTAAAAAAAATCACAGAACTGAGCCCAAGAGGTTACATGAGTACTTAAGATGGTAAACTACTTCCTTGGATCTTTTGACAGAAACCGTGGGAGCTCAAGAAGAATATGGGCAACTGTAAGATCCAAGGAGGTTCTATAAACATTCAATGACTGAAGCCACTCCTCAGGATTAAGGGAGCCATCTGCTGAAAACACGGGTGGCTCGAGGATTTATAAAGCATAGAGGTAAGTGCATTTGTCATGGCATTTACATCCACCACAGGTGGTTGAGCAAACATGGGTGTATCGCTATAAGCAACACTAATTGGCACTGGCTTCGAAGCCATCGAGGGTGCCTGAGCCTTACTGTAAGGTGTTGAGCTGGCTGCATGAACGCTGTCTTTTCGTTTAACAGCAACATGTGTAATGCTCAGCTGAAAGGAGACTGCATACAACGAAGGAAGTTTAACAAGTTTATTGATGAATAAGGATGAAAAGTCAATGAAGATTCTTGGAAGGTATTCTTGAATTCCTTTTATCCTTAATGTGATAAGAGCAATCTCCTAATCGCTAATCCTTCCTTCTATTTCCTTCTCTTAGGCACAGAATGCGGTGAACTCAGCACAGGTGAGCGGGCGATGTTCTGAAAGAACAGGAAATTACAACAGGGGAGTATAAACAGTTGAGCGTGCAGATATCTCACGTGAAAGAGGTGATTAGAGATCGCTGTGAACACAGTGACTTCAGTTCAGCTGAGTGACTCGGTGAGCAAGCGTGATATTTAGTCCAGCAAACTTTCCCAAAGATCCTGGCAAGAGCACACAGCAGCTTGGTAAGACTGTAACTCAGATAATAGTGGTCAAGATACAGGATTCGACGTGATAAGCAAGGTGAGGCATCCGGTAAGTAAGTTGAAATGTTATCTTGATCTCAGCCATGGAGCAACTGGTGAGCTAGGCTTTTATACACACTCATTTGATGAGGTCCAGGTGGCGGTAATTAATACACTGGTTATTGTGTGCGTGTATAGTCGACTGCACTGGGAACAGTGCCATCTGGTGGAGCGACTCCATCTGGAGGAGCTCTAGCACGACGACGGGGTCTGTCTCGTCCTCTAGGGGCCAGACGATTGGGATGATTCCTGTGGAATTCTTCCATAAGAGCTGGATCCATCACGTTGTCCCTGTCCACCCAGCACCTCTCATCAGGGCCGTATCCCTCCCAGTCGATCATGTACTGGATTCGGCCTGCTCTGCACCTGGAATCCAGTGTTCGGTTAACCTGGTAGATGGTTTCGTCGAGGTTGACTTCTGGAGGAGGTTCCTGGTGCTCAATCTCAGGAGGAAGTGCAGGTTCAGTATGAGGTTTCAATAGGAAAACATGAAAGGTAGGATGGATGCGGTAATTGGGTGGAAGTTGAAGTTCGTAGGTTACCTTGTTAATTTGACATGTGATGGGAAATGGACCTATTAATCGTGGGCTCAGTTTCTTGCATGGAAGGCGAAGATTAATGTCTTTTGTGGATAGCCATACCTTCTCCCCTGGTTGGAATTGTGGTGTTTCAGGCGTCAGCTCCAATTTTGTGTCGACGAATAGCTCGTCGGAGGTGAACGTGAGCTGAGTTCCCTACTTGTTCGCTGGTTCTGAACCAATGATCTACTGCCAAAACTAACAATGGTTCTTCAGTCCAGGGAAATAGGAGAGGTTGAAAACCTAAAAAAGCTGGTGTTAGACCAGTGGATTCCTGTCTTAAAGAATTTTGGGCGTACTCGGCCCATGGTAAGTACTGGGCCCAGGGGTCTTGATGGTCATGACAGTAAGTTCTTAGATATCTGCTGATTTCTTGGATCTTGCGTTAGGTCTGTCCATTGGTTTGGGGATGATAACCAGATGATAGGCTTACTGAGATGCCCAGTAGTCTGAAGAATTCATGCCATACTCGAGATGTGAATTGCGGGCCCCTGTCTGATACAATATCTTCTGGCAACCCAAAGTGACGAAATACATGGTGAAACAGGGCTTGGGATGTTTCAAAAGAGGTGGGTATTTCAAAAGGGGAATAAATTTACATTAGTTTGAGAATCTATCGACCACGACTTGTATGGTGGTGAAGCCTTCAGATGGTGGTAGATCGGTGGCAAAGTAAATCTCGATGTGAGTCCATGGACGTTGGGTACTGGTAATGGCAGGAGTTTGCCCGCAGGTAGTCTCCATGGGGTATTCACAATAGCACAGAGAGCACATCCTTTGATGTACCGGTTTACATCTCGTGCCATGTTTGGCCACCAGAAACGTTGGGAAAGTAGCTAAAGTCTTCTTTCCTGGATGTCCAGATCCAGGAGAAGTGTGAACAGGACAGGCGGATGGCGTTGAGTACGTATGTCCTTTGGGCTGGACAGTTGGGAGGTGGTGGTTATTGGACTGTTGCCTGACGAATTTGATCGTCTAAATCCCAGACAATAGGGGCCATAAACGGGCTGGGTGGGAGAATGGTTACTGGTTTCTCTGGTGTGGGATCTGGATCTTGTAATCGTGATAATGCATCTGCTTTGGCATTTTTGTTACCTGGTCGGTATGTGACCTTGAATGAGAACCTGGTAAAGAACAGTGCCCAACTAGCCTGTCTGGGATTTAGCCGTTTGGCTTCTTGGAGATAAATGAGGTTCTTGTGGTCAGTTATGACAGCGATGGTGTGTTTTGCTCCCTCTAACCAGTGTCACCTTTCTTCAAAGGCTAGTTTTATGGCTAGCAGCTCCCTGTTGCCAACATCATAGTTCTGTTCTGCTGGTGATAATTTCTTGAAGAAGAATGCACAAGGGTGGAGCACTGGTGGATTCCCATGATATTGTGAGAGAGCTGCGCCAACTCTCAGTGTGGATGCGTCCACTTCCACGATGAAAGGAAGATCCGGGTTGGGATGACGAAGTATGGGAGCTGTGCAAAATGCTTGCTTAAGGTGATGGAAGGCTTTCTCTGCGTCAGTGTTCCACTGGAGTTTCTTTTTCTTTACTTTGAGTAAGGACTTGATTGGTGCGATGATTTGACTATACCCCATGATGAATCGACGACAAAAGTTAGAGAATCCTAGGAATCTCTGAAGTGATTTGACATTGGTGGGCAGAGGCCAGTCTTGTACAGCTTGTACCTTGTCATTTTCCATAGCGACCCCCGCTGGAGAGATAATGTAGCCCAGTAATTGTACCTGTGCGAGATGAAAGGCACATTTCTCATCTTTTTATCCAGCAGTGTGCCCTGAATTGTGGTAATTTTATAGATAGTAGAGTTATTCTCACATATGATAGACATACTGTCTAAACATCTGGTGGAGATGAAGTTACCAGCTGCTCCCGATTCAATTAAAGCTTTCACATAATATTCTTTATCAAGGCATATCAATTTTACAGTGATCAATGGGACGGTATTCATGGTAGGTTTGAGAAAGTTTACACTCACTCCTGTGAGATATAAAGAAATTTAATTCCTCCAAGAAAATGCAAAATTAGATCATGCAAAAATGCTAAGACTTCCAAAAAGACAATGAAACCCTCATCTGCCTTGTCCTGCGTGGGAAGGAAAAACCGGTGAATTTCTCGTAACAAAGAGCATGCAATAACAATATAGCTGAGCTGGAAACCTTCAGGACAGTAAACAAACCTCCACATTTACGATCCCTCTCTCCCCTCACTGAACCACAATCTCTTGCAGTCACAGATGGCCCAGAGCCCCTACCCCTCCCCTCACATTCTTCTTCCCAAGAATCTTCATGGAAAATCACCAAACTCAAAGTGTCATATTTTGTGAAGAAATTGTTCTTTAATTGCCATATTTAAATTCAAATAAACAGTCTAAACGTGAATATTGCAATGATTTCAAATTCACAATAGTCATGTATAGAACATTAGAACATTATAGACTATTATAGATTTGAGTTTGCAACCGAGAGGTGTGTCCTTCACCAAAAAGACAGATGGTAATCTAAACAGGTGCGGACCTAAGACCTACGAGAACTATGATCACAACAGATGGTCTTTTGTGTTTAAGAATTGTGAGTGTGTCTTGGTCTGGATATATAAGGAAAGGTTAGGACAGTTCTTTGGGGCTTTTCTGTAATCAGAAGCCTCGGCACTGCTGGAATATGGGGGTTTATGGGGCTGAGTCTTTAGAGCTGCTGCATTCTGCTGTGTGTCTCAAGTCAGGAATTCATTTTCCTTTAATATGAAACTAAATTCTCAATGTTTTAATTATGTACACATCATGTGACACACAGACGTCATGGATATGAACTCTTCATTTATTTGACTGTAACGTTACTCCGGACACGAGCAGTGCAGAAGAATACAATAGAACTGGTTATATAATCAGTAGAGTTTACATGGAGCATTGTAATCAGTTTAAAAGTTCAATCCAAAGGAAAATGATGAAAAACACCTCAGACTAAATAGAAATACTCCAATTGTAATCGGTTTGAGAGGGGTGAGTTAAACCTTTCTATAAAATCAAACTAAGCTATGTAAACGTGTTAAACTGATTACTTTGCGTCTACATCATCACATCAAGAGGTCAGGTGACATCAGAAGCACAGTACGTTTTGTACAATAGTAGTGGAGGTATAATGTTAAAAACACCTTATTATGGAGAACGCTTGCTGTTATGAACCGCTATAAGATGTCTTCAAGATGTTATTATTTAGAATCTGATAAAAGATCTTTTACAGACATCCTGCAGATATGCACACACACATATATACTGTACATAGGCTACTTGTACATGTGTACCTGTAGATCATACACACACAAACACAGACTTTGGGGACTCTCCATAGGCGTAATGGTGTTTCTACTGTACAGACTGTATGTAGTATTGCCCTACACTGACCCTACACC
>JAUCNO010000548.1:10116926-10132049 GCA_032353835.1 Enteromius viviparus | reverse complement strand
CTGACCTACTTATACTCGCGCTGCGATTGAGTTCAGCTGATCCTAATCAGCGTATGCCAATGAAATTCATTGGTGTGTTTGCATACACGCAGAGTTGTTTTGGCATCTCGAAGCGAGATTCCTATTTGTTGGTCACCGACGTGACGTCTCCGTTCCCTTCTTCAACGAGGGTTACAATATGTAACCAAGACGTTTTGTTAAATAACACTTGTAAATAATTCAAATGTACATAATTCAAATTCCAATAGTTTTGTCATAAAACTGGCTCCATACAGCTGGGCTTACAGGCTTATCACACACCATCTCTGCCTGGTCAGCAGCCAGAACAAAGTGGTTCTTTCAACAATTGTGCAGCCTCCGCAGCAACCCTGCTGAATCTGATCAATGAAGAGCCCTTTATCGCATGCAATGAGGCTAAAGTTACTGTTGCAAATGTTCCTCGTGTGCGAAGGCACTTTAAATTCTTGGGCGTTGTGCCCAATCCTGGCATGCTACTTGGCGAGGGTATCAAGTCTGTGAGGGGATCTTAGGATTGTCAAACCATGCCTTTTTTGCACTGCATCGTCACAAATTCCTTGAGTGCCTGAGGGAAGGGTTAACATTTGAATCCAGTGATATTGAAGCACTTACTAGATAACTGACCTCTCGGCTTGTAGGACAGGAAATCTGTGATATGGATTTCAAAATAGTTAAAGATAATTCTGTTGCTTTCTGATTCACATTTGTAATAAATAGCAAATGGTGGAACCAAATGAATCCAATGTAACATAAAATTAATCAGAAAATTGTTATTTTGAAATGTAATAATGTTTCACAATATTACTGTTTTTTTATTAGTATGCAGAGACTTCTTAAACATAAAATACTTACCCACTTTATGAATGGTGGTGTATATTCAATAAAATACAAGATAGCATGTGTCAGATCCTCTGATATTTGCAGCATGGCCTCAGTGCTTTATAGCTTTAATAAAATGTTGCTCCATGAATATCAAGATGATAATATTTATAAAGAGCAATAAAAATGTTCTGTTTTATAATGGTATGAAATCTTTGGTCAAAAAAAAAAAAAGAAAAGAAACACGATTTCAAGCTAGTTTGGATGTTCTACTATTACTAACGTCATTTCCAGTCATTAAATGGCTGGATTTATTTAAAGTTAAATAAATGAGCTTTTAATAAGTTAAAGTGTCTTTAATATAATGGTATAACTGTTCATTGTCAAACTAAATTGGGCTGTGTCATCAAGTCTAAAACAGACGCAGAGGCTTGGCTTCAATTGCCATGTCAACACTGGTAAAAGTCAATTAGAGGCATGGCTTGCTAATTGGCTGTGGTGAAGAGACCGATTATTTCTTTTGTTTGGTGTAATGTGGCGTGGCGTTTGTTACAAGCTGCCAGTGACCTTTGGCTTCACCACCCGTCCTACAAAGTAACATACATGTCCTAATGCAATTACTTAGATTTTGTAGCTCACTTCTAACAGTCAGTCTGTGCCATTTTTTTTCTTCTTTTTTTTAATGAGCATCTTTTTTGGCAGTTGAATAGCAGGACAGGCGCCACAGTGCATTATCTGTTCTGCTTAATTAAATAGTCTTCTGTTCATCGTAGATGTATTTCTGATATGTTTGATGTTGCAAGATTTTTCTGCTCTGTGTATCTTCTGAAAACCAAACTTTTGTTCTGGGGCAGTTTTATCTAAAACTAAGCAAAATATTCTATTGATTTCTGTCAAGCAATTGTAACTGTAGCACCATTTTGAAGAGAATGTTTTTAGAGTTTAACATCCTCATTCCATCGTCATGAGATGACCCCATTACACAGAAACCTTTCTGACAGGAAGCATTCATTTTTTTAAGCTTGAAAGAGAAAGGAACGATAAATAAACTGGTAAAGAGGCAAGGTCTGTGTTTCTCATGTGCTTCACTCTCTTTGCTCTTTGAAAACTTTAGAATCAGCTGGTCACCATATCATCACAACCGTATAATGGTTGAAATGATTGTTATTCTGGAAGAACATCACAGCTGGTTTATCACCAACACATCCAAAATCAATAAGCCGTGACACTGGCAGTTGAGCAGATGGACATACTTGGACATTTGCCCGAGCAATTTCTGAACCATATGCCATTTAAAAAAATATATATACGTTACAGCAACAATATTCAATGTGGGAGAAAAATCTTTGAAAGAAGTCAACAGGGTGTTTAAGGGGACACAAATGCCAGTCAGATGAGGATGTAGCCAATGTGCTTAGCAAATGTTTATTCTCTCTATTGAAAATAGTTAAAATCTGAAAACATATTGCTACCATCAGGGACATAGCTATGAAATCTGGGCCCCTTTGCTATGCAGCCTATTGATCTGGGCCCCACAAAATTTTTTTTTTTAAATTCAGACCAGATAGTGTGTTAGATATACTATATCATGATGTAAAAAGTGTGGGTAATCAGTCTGAATTCTGCTCAAATCATTCTCAGCAGCATCTTCCAGTTTTCCCTCTCATTATTTCTTCTTTAAATTCTATTTTAACTTTTTTTTTTAATAAATATCCCCTTTTTGTTTTGTTTTACTAATTATTACACTGTAAACAATCAGCAAAAGGTTTGCTTTGTGAGCACAGCAATCAAAAACTGGGTACACAATGAAGTAACATTACTTCATACAACCTTCAACAATCAATCATTAAAAGTAAAGTAAAATTAGTATTCAGGGTTTATATCATAAATTAAATTGAAAGAGCAGACCATGAATGCACAGTAGCCTTTATGTTTATATTTATATACATATACTTACAGTTGAAATTCAAAGGAAACATGAAATAATCAAAAGAGAAAATAATGCAGTGGGCTAAAAAGAGCTATTCTGTATTGTTATATAACGTCAAATATAAAAGTATTATTCTCCTTACTTCTGAATATAGAAAATTTAATTTACAGCCCATTCAGTCAGAATGACAGATAAAGATTATTTTACTTTTTATTTTAAGTTTTCCAATGATACAAAGTAGTTAAAAAAATATAACTTGATTTGTTGATTAAAGTAAAAATCTAATTTCTAAAAATCTAATGACTTTTGCTGTTATATGATGTAAGAATTTCTTACCGAATCCAACATCAATCCATATATTTTCGGACATTCCTTGGATAAGACATCAAGAATCATTCCCACCTTTCACCCCATTAGTGGCAATCCTGTCTTGTAGTAAACTGCTTTGGGCTTTGCGCAATTTCATGGCTGATTTGCATACAAATTTATCTGGCAGTTGTTTTCTACATTTTAATGATGGTACAAAAAACGTTGGATGTGAATACTGCAAGGATTCCTCACTGAGTTTAATTTACTGCACTAACTCTTTCCAAACACAATATGATGTGCTCCAGAGGGCTGTGACTGGTTCTGGGAGACTGTTGGATAGCCGCCCTCTCTCATCCACTTCCTTTTTTAGACCAGTTTAATAAAAGCTCTTGATAGAGTAATGAATCGGCAACATTTCTGCCTATGTGTCTTATGTTCATCCCCCGAACACCTGATTTAGGTTCTGTTCCTGTTTTCTTTGCAGCTAATGTCAAGATATATATTTAAACTGATCCAAAGCTGACTGAACAATATTTACAGTTTTGTTCCAAATGCCATTCTTTCCCCACATCTCTGCATTCGAAGTTGAAAATCCTAAATCAACTCCCACATACTAAAAGTCACAGTATGTGTATTTAGTCTTAGTGTAAATTTTTCTGGCATTGTACACTGCAAAAAAACAAAAAATAAATAAATAAATGTCGGGTCTTACTCCATTTGCTTCTCCTCTATATTTATGTAGAAATTTTAAGCATGTTTTTATTTAAAAAGTAAAATAATTATTTTCTGGCAAAAATGTGTGTGGCTCTGTGTATGTGTCTGTGTGGGTTATTATTTATGACTCTAATTACCCCTTGTTCTACATGTTGAATCAACTTCCTCTCCTCCTCTGTTGTTTGACCAGTACTCCTCCTCAAAGGTCCTCCTTCCCGTCCCAGTGTTAATCCAGCCATGTCAAGACTGTACTCATGTTTGCCCTCCCCAAACAGAGTGTTAGAGATGCAGTGACACGGTCATCTAAACCATTGAAGCCCGACAAGTGGTTTGACTTTACACAGACTGTTATAAAGCATGTAATGAGAAGGTGCACAAGATCACAGGATGGAAATGGGGGTTAGTGTAGGCAAACACATGTGTCTTTTATGGTTTTGAATGAAAAACTTGAGGGCAGCATTAGGGGATGGTGACAAAAGAAAACCTATGCTTTAAATTTAAGCGTTTTAATCACTTTTTCTTTTGCCAGTAAAATATCAAAACATCTTTTTAAAGCACTCAATATTTTTTAAAAAGCAGTGATTATTAATAATTATAAATTCATGTCATGTTTTAAGAGTATTTTTAATACATAAAATATAATAAAATATTATGCAGGGAAACAAATGCTAATATGCATATAATTTGATCCAACGGTGAGACTAGCTGTGAGAGCACAGTGACATATAAATATCAAACTGTACTTTTTCTCAGAGTGCTCATTATTACTTCACTTGAAACCTCGTGGGTATTAATTTAAACCTAAACTCTCATATGTTAGTCTTCCATTAAATGTACACACTGGAAAATCTCTTATTATAGGCTAAACTCAGAAATTGGAAGCTAACATATCTTTTAAAAACTTCACAGGCCAACAGGCCACTGTAAAGAACAGATTTAGATGAAAAGCATACAGCACATGTACAGTAGCCCTATTGAAATCCCTGGTAGAAGCACAATGTATTCTCACTTCCAGCAAGATCTCCAAAGCTGTTGGCTTCAGCTATCACCCTTTAAGTACGTTTACCTATTCCTGAAACTTTTCTAGCACAATGAGAGTGAATAACCATGACAGCAGAGGAGGAAAAGATCTTTTAAGTAGGACAAAGGCCTCTGATATTGAACAACAGCGAGGTGATACAGAACAGAGTCTTCTTCCTTGGGCTTGTGAAAGCAGAATGCTTCATTTCCCATCTTGGCCACATATGGTCAAGTCATATTAGCACTCTCATCATTCCAGCTGCTTTCTGGAATTTTTACTACCAGCATTCCTCTGGTGGTATTGGGTAAATTACAGTAGGGCTGTGGGCCTCAGTGACTCATTCTGTGCCAAAGTTTCCTCAGGTATAACTGGAGGTTGTGTTTGACAGGTCTCTGATTAAGGCTCATAGACTGAAATAGTCTAATAGAAAATGCTGTAGCTTAATGTAAAACACAAAAATACTATGAGAGTTGCAAAGTCCATCAGAAGATTTAGACCTGATTTTTAAACATTATGAGCAATGATGTCTGTCTAAAACAAAATTCCTGCACAGTTATGGTCTTTTATCCTCCCTTAAATCAATATTTAATGTCTATTACATATACGTATTTGGTATGTTGTCATGTAGTAAGTCAGATGTTGTAATCAGCCAATCATTATCAAAAACTAAACTCTTCACCCTGAAGGGGTTTAGGGTACAAAGACTAGCTTACATTCCTGACATTATACTTTATCCTTGAATATGTATGTATTTGTCGACAAAACAAATGGACACTAAGAGCCAAAGAGCCTAAAGATGTCTCTCCTAATCAAATCATGACTAAGAAGTCATTTGTAAGAGGCTAAGAGTTCATCAATACGTGTGTAATCAAGGTTATAAAACGTCATCTTATAATCTGACCACAATAGTATAACAGTTTCTAGAAGTTATTGAACTATATGTAATCCCTCTTCTTTTGAAGCTTAAGTTGACCCACATTCTAGTGGAGTGCAGCAGCTTTTAAAGATTTAGTGTCTTCAGCTTTTCTTTTTTTATGTTTAAAAGGGTACTGTACTTGTTTAAGATTTAAATTAAACTACTTCAATAACAAATTTATGTATATATAAACTGTATGCATTTTTTGGATACTTATACAAAGGTAATGATGTATACAATATATCATAGAATTTAATTAGATAACAATTACATACTATATAATATAATAAACTATAATGTATAAATTTGGTGATATGTTAGGTCAAATTTTCATTAAAAACCCTGGTTTGTATAAATCACATGAGGCTGCAGGAATTTATTTGGACTCATGGCTGACCGCTACATGATGGCTTCTGTTTGCAATAAGTACTTGCCCATTTAACTTTAAAGCAACTCCTTTGAAGTATTACAACCCTTTCCTTCCACAATACACATATAAAACACAATATGCTTTTCTTCTCTGACTTTTGTCAAGCAGGAGCGCAGAATTTGGAACCCTGAGTGGAGCCCCCCTGCAAAGCTCCCTTCATTTCATAAAGCAGTGGAATTCTCCTAAATGAAGGGGAAAGCTCTTACTTCCCCCGTAAACGACACAACTGGGCCATTTAACAATCTCTGCTCAAATAGCCTCCAACCAAAGTAAATAGCCGCGATTGCTGGTTAATTTATTAGAGACAAGCCGGGTGCTGAGATCAAACAGGTCGTGGTCGCTAGCAGCACCTCCATTGCAATGAATTTGCTGACCCTGCAGCCCTCAGCATTTTTCCAAAGGGGCATGTGAGAGACAAAGCCAAAGAGAAGAGGACAGGATTGGGGTGAAACCCAAGGGAGAGCCTCACATGTGGTTTGGGTTTGCAGTTTTTCATTTTTTTTTTTGCCTTTTTAATGTTGAGGTCTCTTTTTGATCAAGCAGGGTCGTGAGCTACTGTTACATGCTAACAGGAAACAGAAACACTGTGGAAGTAAGGAGTAATAATGCCATGGTGTCAGGTTAGCTGAGAGAAACCAATTATTGGTTGATAAAAGGCACAAAAATACCCAGGTGCTGCTGTATATCTCCACAAATGTTGGGTACACACTCATAAGGGCATGCAAATGTGCAACAGAGCCAGTGTCCCACATATATGCACAAATACCACACACAACTACTGACAATTCAAGTGCAATAAAGCTGTACAAGTTGACTGATGGCCTATTAACTTTGTCGTGTTTGGCCCTTAGTTTGCTAAAACCATTCTCTGGTTTCATTAGTGCATGTTTTAATAGATGGGTTATGGGTCGAGTGAACACACATGCGTGTACACACACACTCCACAACTACACAAAGCGTTGTGGTTTCATTTTCAGCATGAGAAGTCACACTGTTTAGCCAAAGCTTAAGGCAGAATGACTATAGACTTTAATTTGGTGGATCACTGCTTGAAATCTGCAACATGCTGTAATTAACAATTCATGTTGTGTATGCTTAGTTTAAATAACACTTTTTTTTTAAAGAATTAATGTTACAGCTGGTGCAGCCGTGTACAGTACTTACATGGTAACTCCTCAGGAACTGTCCAATTGATATAAAGTGTAACATTCTGGACACCAACCACAATTTAATAAATTTTGATAAATCCATACACTTTTACCAAAAAGTGCTGTCAGTCCTAGCTGTTACACATTTGTATTTTCATTGCCAAAATTAGTTGTTACCAATGTCCTGTTACACATTTGTACTTACACAAAGCATATACCATCATTATTTTAGTTTATTCATTTTTTGCTTGTTTTACTACAACTGTTGAAGCTTGCTTTATTAAATATTTATATAAAAAAACAAGATTAGGCAAGTTGAATGCTGCTGTAAATAATGTACACAATAACATAAAAAGCATGGCCATTGTATTATAAGAAAGGGTCAGATGTGATGGATGTAACATTGCCCTCCTGAATGGTTAAAAGTCACATTAGAGGGTATTTTACACTGATAAATAAATGCACTACAGCTGAGTCACCCATACATTCTGGTAACACTGTACTGCCTGCTGGGAAAATTTGTTACTCATTTCCTACTACCTTTACCTTGACTGTAATTTGTATTATGGTACTGGTTACTAGGACACCAGAAACTGCTGTCCATGGTGCTGTGGTGCGGTTATTTGCTAATTAGTGATAAAGACATTTCCTCCCTAAGGACCTACATGCAAACGGCTTAGCTAAGTGATGTAGTTCCCCTTTCATTCACTGCCAAATCAGCATTTTTCGCGGTCAGACTCTTGTGGTATACTCATAATAATTCCTTGAAGTCCTCAGTCGACACCTCATTAGCATTATGCTAAGTGTCTGTGGTACAAACTCACACAGAAATGGTGGTTGGAGATCAATGTAAATGGAGGGCTGCTTCTCTTTTTTTCTTTGTTTTATTAAACTCATTCACTATGCGTCACCTAACTCGGTCCAAATGAAGCGAAAAAACAGTATAATCACAGTCTACATGTGTTATGAATTACACTGCTCATGCACAAGGCCTGTTGTTAGCATGTAGAATAGTCACACTGCATTGCATTATCAGTTTCTTGTTAAATGAGGCTTCAGACAACTGCTCAACAGATAATTTTCAGGGGATTTTTGTGTTGGGGTGTGTTTTAAACAACACAGACTCATAACCAGTTCATACAGTACGTATTTTACAAGGTGGCTGATTCGTACAAATTCATATGACCTACGATTTTGTACAGTTTGTCTAAACCCCAGTGACGGGTAGGTTTAAGGGTGGGGCTAGGTTTAGGTCATTCGTACAAATTTATACAATAAAATATGTATGATTTAGAAAAAAAACATGAATTTGTATGAGTGAGGTTGTTTGAATTTGAACGAATTAGCAACCTTGTAAAATTGAGAGATTTGGCTGGTTATAAGTCCACATTAATATTGCCCATACTTGAGTTAGTGTCCTGAAAAACCTGAAAATATTGTATGTGGGACTCAGTAATGGTTGTGGTAGGTTCATGTCCCCAAGTCTTTATAAAAAGATCAATGTTCAGCTTAATAAAAAAAAAAATAATAATTTAGCACCATTGTGTTAGGTTTCCAATTAATAAACAATTGCATTGTGTTAAACTGACATTACAGTTGTGTTTTGGTTTAAATTAATATTTTCATTTTCATTTAAGTAAAACACAAATGATATTCTTATTGTATCAGTTTACTTACAATAAATACATTACAGAAATTCAACACAATTCTTTAACTGCAACTTCACTTAATAACTTAAATTAAGAGTACATAGATGATTACTTGTGCAACTAGAAAGTAGATTACCCCTTCCCCACAGGGTGCTGGATACAGAGAGTAAATGTTGAATTAAAATGTTATTTTAAGGCATTTTTGTTAAGATTTTCAAATTGTTAATTCATGCATTTATGACCTCGAGTTGAGATTATTGTAATCTGTTATTGGGTGGTTGTTCTGCACACTTGATAAATAGAACAAAGCTGGTTCAAAATGCAGCAGCTAGAGTCCTTAGTAGAAGAAGGAAGCATGAGCATATTAGCCCGGTTGTTAATTACTTATAAGGCCTTGAATGGCTTAGCTCCTCAGGACCCGAGCGAGCTCTTATTCCACTATAGTCCTCCACTCTGACCATTTGATAATACCTAGAATATCAAAATCTACTGCAGGTGGCAGATCTTTTTCCTATTTAGCACCCAAAATCTGGAACAATTTACCTAATACTGTTCTGGATTTATTAATCAAATCCGTTAAAGGATTGTTAGGCTGCATTAATTAGATCAGCCGGAACATCAACTCTAATATTATTCTGTCTCTCTCTTATTCAGTTCCCCAGTCCATATCCAGATTAGATGGTGAGCCAGAACAAAGAGATGATCTTTATTGGAGAAAAGAACAACTAGATGAGCTCCGTGGACAGATCGCTGGAACCAGCTGCACTCAAACACACACACACACACTATAAGTCCTTTAAACAATCTGACATGTACTTAAAATTGAACTGGAAATTAGGTGCTGGGCATCCGGCCAGAGGAAAACTGGCCCCAACTAAGCCTGGTTCTCCCAAGGTTTTTTTTCCCCATTCTGTCATGGATGGGGTTTTGGTCCTTTTCCGCTGTCGCCTCTGGCTTGCTTAGTTGGGGACACCTGATTGTCGTCTTGACTACAGAGACCATCTCTGCATTTGATAAATAAATAGTTTAATTCTCGTCATTATACATTACCATCACTCTGTTCTCCTACTTTGATCATTTTCAGTGCTTTGCTACAATCTGTATTGTTAAAAGCGCTATATAAATAAAAGTGATTAATTGATTGATTGATTGAAATTGGGAGATGTTCAATTCTCTTTTATGTTTGATTCTAAAACAGTTTCTGGTATGTTAGTGTTTTTGGGAGTTACCATTTTGGCAAAGTAGAGCATGTGCTTGAGCTAAGGACCTGCTAATATGACAGTTGTTTAAGAAAAAAAAAAATCTTATTTATCTTATGACTATGCCAAGCAATTTTTTATTTTAGTTTTTAGATTTTGTACAAAATATTCAAGTTGTAGAGAAAATGTTGAATGACTTACTAAATACAAATCAATGAAACTAGAGTATTTGTTTTGTTTGAAGGTGACAATATAAATTTGAGAATAACAACTTAATAGACTGAATCAGACTAGATTCAATAATGTTAAGTTGAATCAACTAAACAATATTGAATTAATGTAACATACTGAAATAAATATTGCTTCTTAAATGCAAATCATTTTTGTGGAACCTCTTGACATTAAAAAAGTTACATAAGGCAATAATCATTGCGTAGACTAATAATAATTTAAAATTGTAATGTCATTTTCATATTTTAAGTTGCACAGTATTTCAGTTCTACAGTATATTTGTTTAAGCACCAATATATTTAGTATTTAAAAAAATCATAACCAGTATTTGATTACATCACCTTTTAAAAAAAATAAGATTTAGTCAAATTTTGTAATCAAAATTTAATAATTTTGATAGAAATCCACACAATTTAGAATTTCGCATAACAGAGAAAGTTATATATTTATATATAGCTATATACCTATATATTTTTCACAATGGTTTCAGTTTGGTCGTGTAAATTTCTGTGTCAACCAACTTAACGTTCTTGTAAGCTGTGATTTATGCACCTCCTCTATTCTTACTGATGATAGATTTTGAACACTTTATGAATATTATGAACAAAAATTGTGACTAAAAAATGACCACACACAGTCTGACTGCATGTTAAGAATTCACACCTGATGATACAGTAAATAAATAAATAAATAAAAAACTACATCATGTAAGGGATGAATGTGTATATGTGCTTTATTAATGCTGTGCAGTGTGTCTGAATCCGTGTTTGAAATACATACCATTTGAAAGGACTATAGGAGAAAGAGGCTGGCTGCTTTCTTTTAAGCAGAGGAAGCAGCTAAGTTAGGACACATCTGTCGAACTTGACACACAAGCTGATTAATGACAGAGTGAGAAATGTTGTGCTCACCAGCCAGAACTGTACATGCAGCACAGCTCAAATTGAACTCATGAACACACACATATATTACACCTATATTTGAACATCATTAGAGTACATAAACAGAGCTGGATTTTCCTGTATACACACAACGTAATGACTTAAAAATTACTTAGTTTGGGTTGGGGTTAGGCTGTCTGACGCGTCAACGAGGTCAAGTCTATTTTAGTTTTGCCAATTCAGGTCATGCACTTCATGTTTAGAGCTAATTTGTTACTTTAAAACTCCAGAGAGGGGACAAATGTGAATTTTCAATTATAAATCAGTGTGTTCCCTGGATTTAGCATTGCCATTCATTACAATTGCCCTCTAAATTTGTGACAAGCCTGATGAATTGCTCACTGCTGACCAGGGAATGTGTGCCAATGCCACTAGTCATCATTCTAACACATACTATATATGTCATATGGGTATAAACTATATGCTAAATATATGTGAAGGAATTTGTGACTTGTGACGGCATATAGTAAATGGGTGTTTATTTATGTCGGCTTGGCATTTTTTGGATAATATACTCCCTAAAATATACTCCCTTATACTTTTCATACACTCACTATTTTATTTAACTTGTGCAACAGGGAATACACAATCCATGCATTTAGTCCAGTGTTCAGATTGTTTGTTTGTTTTATTCTGTAATAGTCTAGCTAAGCTTATTTTAAAGTTAGCCATTCATATATCTTAAATTTACAATTTAAATTTTAAAATGGCCAAATCTTAATAAAAATAGAGCCTCAATCAACACACATAAACAGTGATTATTTAAATCTGTTTGTAATAAGTGTATTTTTTACTTGTTGTTGTTATTGTTATTATTATCATTAAATCATGAAATCAAATTGGACATTTTAGGAATATTTCAGTATAGATTATAAATGATATATCTCTTTTAACACTTTTTTAAATGCTCAGTGGACAAAACGCAGTCCAAACCAACATTTTCTTCACAAAGCTGTGTTACATAGATACTTAACATCAAAAGATGATAAAAGATTTTAAAATAAATGATAGCATAAAATAGATACATTATATAGATAGATAGATAGATAGATAGATAGATAGATAGATAGATAGATAGATAGATAGATAGATAGATAGATAGATAGATACATTAAAATAGATATTATTATTTATTTATTTATTGATTTATTTTTAAATCACAGCTATAATCCAATTATCATGATTGAAGTTGAAGAAACAACAATACAAAGCCTGTGTGATCCAGAGCTGGCTGGTGTTGGGCTTGACCAGTCCAGGCATTGGCAGCATCTCATATACTGGCTCTATAAGTGGAATGTGTTGACAGGCTCAAGGGATTTAGTTCTACAGCCAATTAAGGTTGGAAGTATATTAGAGTGTGCTTCATAAAGTTGCATCATTCTAACAATGTACTGCCCACAAAACCACTAAGCAGGGCTTTGATTTTTAATAATTGCCATTCCCTGCAATTGAATATCGCTGACATTGACACATTATTCAGTGTACCTCATGCAAGTTCATTTTATTGTGAAATAAATTGAAGTAACACTTCATCTATTGTGTCATCCATAAATGGCTGTCAGGCTTCCATGGGGCTAAAGCCCAGTTTTTGGTCACGGGAATAATGACACATGGCTCCTGTAATGCTACTCACTCAGATTCCGGGAATCCCTGCAACAGCCAACTGTGTGGAAATCCAATACACAATATGCTGTTATATCTGAGAGCTCAAGCCACGCACTGCACCATTCCCTCACAGAAACAGCTGTCCTTTCATGGAGAGTAATCTGATAGCAAGCGAAAAGGATTGTATATTTCTTTTGACACAGGGCATAAACTTGTTAAGGGTTGTTCGAATCACCCGGGATCTTTGCTATATAGTCGATTTCAATTTGTATGTACTGAAAGGTTCTTCTCCTTTGGCTGTTTGGACAGGATGTCTCTTCAAACTAAAACGACTGACAGAAATAGCTTATGGAAGAGGGAAGAAATTGGCATTCTGCTCAAACAAACGGTATAGATGAGTTTAACAGCATCAGAAGAACATTGTAAAATAACTTGAAATGAAAATAAAAGGCTCACTTTCATTAGTTTTACACATACATCATTGGAGTCTCTGAAACCACCCCTAAAACTGAATAAATACACAAAAAAGTGGCTGCTGTGGTTACCAGAACTTTAATACCACAAATACAGCAGCAACATTGTAATTTGTATACTTCAATTTTACATAAATCTCTTTTCCAACTATCTGTTTTCATAATACACTGATAACCACAATAAAAACACAGGTGGTAAGAAAAAAAGACACATAATGAATCCAGGTTTATCACAAGTAACTTTTCCACACATGGCACTAAAAGAATTCAATAAATATGAATTAAACATCATGATAAAACCAAAGAACCTTAATGCACATAATAGATAACAAAATAAACTAAGAAGCCAGTGAAAAACATCAAATGTGAGCTTTTGTTTCATTTCATTTTCACTTTTAGTTAAAAAAAACTAGTTTTTAACATTACATACAGTTGCCATTAAAATAAAAGAAAAAAATTATAATATTGATGATTTCGTAGCTCATTTAAATAAACAATAAGAGGGGGCAGGGAAGGGAGAATCATTGTGTGATTGTGTTTTCTATCTTACCCTCCATTAAAGGTGGAATTTACACACAAAGGCCATCAGGCTTCTATCTGCTCATCTGAGTGGACGCAGCGGTTTTGAAAAGCTCTAACAGGATTAAATTGAGGACTGTTGAACCACAGAGCTGCTGTGTAACAAACCCTTCCCACCCTCCCTGATCACTCTTCTGTTCTGTATACTCTGTATACGAGAACAGTAAAGAAAACAAAATCTAATTGTGTTATTTAATTGAAGTTATGAGATTTAAAGTCACACTGCAAAGTTGCATATACTACAAAAAAGTTGCATTTATTTTTCACCACACTTTTCAATAATGACTTTATATTCTCAGTATCATTTGTAAAAAAAAAGATACTCAATTGTAATGAATTGTATTAAAATTTCCCTCAACGAAATGGACTTTTCTGAATAAATTTTGCAATTACTTTTAACTAATTACTTTTTAACTTTACTTTTACTTTATATTGTATTAATAGAACAAATACATGATTGCAATATTCAAAATGGAGTATCCAAATTCTTTATGTTCATTTTGAATAGTAGTTTTAACAGTTTAGATCACTTCTACATACAGTATGAAGCAACTATAGGGATTTCAAACACAGCAGGAACATGCATTGTGTGTCTGTGGTTATATATGTCTGTCTGTGTATATTACAGAAGTTTATCTCATCTTTGGATCTGTGTTGTATCAGTGTTGTTTGACCTATTTCTGTTCTTCTATACACACTCTCAGAGAGGGAAACGCTGCTGACACAACAGGATGTGTTAGTAAAAACAGCCACTGGATCATCTTTCCACACAGCCCAGAATAATGTAACCATGCAGATCTGGGATTTGCAAAAGCACGCTAGATGTATAATAGCATGATTTCTAAATGCTCGTTGTCTAAACTTGATCTTTGCTACAGAAAGAAATAAACTGATGACTCCTTGATCAAGCATACGTTTCGCCATGTGGAACACAAGGGATTTAATTGCATTAAAATGACACCAATTGCACAACAACTTACAAAGCAAATCAGGTCAAGGTTTTTAAAAGGTTTCATCAAGACTGAAATTCAGCATTTTCTTACCCTCTGTGTTGTAAAATAAGATGTTACCCTTTCAGTCGAATCACTTCGACGTTACATATGGGAACTCGCCAGAGAGACCAAATGCCTTTGAGCTTTAT
>JAUCNO010000548.1:10093605-10105024 GCA_032353835.1 Enteromius viviparus | reverse complement strand
TGTTCAGTGCTTTGCTACAATCTGTATTGTTAAAAGCGCTATATAAATAAAAGTGACTTGACTTGACTTGACTTTAAGAAAAGACCACCAAAAACAGGGCCCATGTACTGTGGTAATTTTCATTATTGATTTCAGGCGTTTAACCATTTTGAATTATTGTGTTGTTTTGGTATTGTAGGTGTATCATAAAATGTCCTGAGAGAAAATTATCATTGCCCATGTTTTTCCAACTTTTTTATCGCTCTCTCCTGCATCTGTAGATCTAATCCAGATCTGTTCCAGCTTTCTGATTTTCCAGATTTTGACCACATGTAAACAACACCACCCAGCAGGCCCTTCCTGGTCAGAGAAAAATGCTTCTACTTGGCTCTACCGTTGTCTTGCAGCTCTCCCATCACAAGTTAGCCAAGCTTTCTGAGCTAAGCGACATATGGCCACCTCCTTGAGAGAGCTATAAAACAGGCTATTTAAATCTAACCTAATTACAGTCTAGACAAGTTTCTTTAGTACACCCAGAAAACTGTGGATATCCATCTGCATTCACACACTTAGTCACTAGCATTCTTAAGGCTAGATCAATTCAGACCGCCATGCAGTGAAAAGATGCTTACTCACTGGGAAACTCATCAAGCCAATAAGAATCAGCTGCTTATACTGTACATGAAAGAGAACATAATATTAGTTTATAGTAAAGGGCGGAGGAATTTAAAAAGACTTCAAAGGTACCAAGTACCAAGCATACTCGCATGGTCTCTCAACCAATGGCATAGGTCTGTATGGTCTGTTTTTTGCAACCCAGGCTCATTGGAATACGTGCCTTTACATACATTTCTGCAACCCTGTAATTATGTTCCTTATGTTTTGCCACAGTTTTAATGTGAAATGTCCAGAGAGTGGTGCTAAAACACATTTAATACGTAACCGTAGCTTATTTGTATTAGCTTGGTACATGTACGTATTGCAGTGTTTTATAATGCTGCTTGAGGTACGTTTTGTCACTGTTCAGAATTCAAAATATCCAGTAAGTGTCTCTAAGGATTAATGCTATATCATGTCGAAACTATCCCCTCGACCCAACCTAAACCTACCCAATAGTCTTAACAAATGCAAAAGTTATTTAAAAATGTATTTGCTGATGCAGCCATGCCATTTTATTTCCTTAAGCTGATTTGTTCAACTGTTTTCCACAGGATTCAAACCAGTGCTTTTGCAGAAATGTATGAAGAGGCACATATTTCCAATGAGCCTAGGTTTCTTGAAAGATTGCTTTGGAAACATCTTTGAAAATGCATATTATATAAACGAATCTATCTTTCTGGATATATTTACATTTATTAAACAATGTACATTTATGACTTTCTGTTTAGTGTGATGTATCAAGAGTTATTGCAAGCACAAATACACACACATATCTATTTACACTCTATTCTAAACCCCTGCAAAACACTGTTGTGCTATATGGGGCTGCACTTAAATACATAAAAGGAAATTTAAAGTTTCAGTATACTAAGGAGTAAAAAACGAAACCAAAAAAAAAACAAATCTGCCATCAATCTCTTTCATCCTGCAAAGTTGAAAGCTTTCAAGATCAAACATTTTCCCAGAACATGCTTTCAGACATGCTGCATACTCATAAAATAAATCTCCTCATAAAACATGAATATGCCATCCTGCTTCATATGACTGGTATTTTGAAGGAAATAACCCATAGGGTGGGAGCTCATGCTAAGATCTTGTTTCTTTTGGGGTAAACCTGAGGTAACCTTGCTGGAATGTTTCATTTCAGGTACAGTAAATCTGCAGCAAACCCAGTTTTTGTATTCTTCACAAGGTCAGTCTCATTATAAAGGGTCTTCAGATAAATGCAAACAAACGGTACACATGAACTTCATTTTATTAATTTGTATTGACCAATGTAAAGTCAAAGTCAGAAATGGGAATCATTCTAGATCATTAGTAGTTCAATAATAAATGCATGAAATAGATTTCACATTAGTTGTAAGACATATATAAAAAATAACCAATTCATAAAAGTCAATTATTCGAATTTACAGTGATTGTGATCAATATCTTTGATTCTTAAAAGAAGAAATGGCTTATTACAGTCATTGGTACACTGCAAAAAATGCTTTCTAAGACTAGATTTTTTGTCTTATTTCCAGACAAAATAACTAAAAATTCTCAAATCAAGAAGGATTTTCTAGACAAGAAACAATTACTTTTTTGTTTCAAGTTTTTACTTGAAACAAGCAAAATAATCGTCCTATTGGTTAAGCAAAATAATCTTGCTTTCTATTTGAAATAAGAATATTTTGCTTACCCCATTGGCAGATTATTTAGCTTGTTTTAATAATTTTTGTAGTAGCATATTATGTACATTCTACGGAACAATAGTTATATATTTCTGCTGCCATGTCAAAATCAAACTTTTATTTTGATAGCTTGCCATGAATACCTCAAGAGTTCTGTGTGTACATGATATGACGATAGATTTACTCAAATGAAACCGTCAAATGCGCTTAAAGTTGTTCTTGGAGTTGTAGATACATTACCACAGAGACATGTTTTTTTTTTGCTTTAAATATTGACAAATACTATTGAAAGCGGGACTGTGCGATGCCCACAGGTTTATGCGCGCGTCGGACATGCATCCAGGGCCAGCGCCAAGGGGGAGAAATTTGAGAAAGTGTATTGTCCTATATTGAATAATAAGCTAAAATAGCAATATTTAATTAAGGAGAGTCTGATAGGCTAGGTCAAATTTTGTGTGGGACGTTTCATTAAGCGTGCTCACCCAACCTAACATCATGTAAAATTTCTTGCATTACGGAAAGCAAACTCGAAGGCTAGGCTACGAACATTAAATAATTTCAAGGTTGCATATTGCGTGAACTGATTTCATTATGGACATTCGAAAATGGATTAAAAATGTTTGATAGTGTTGTTGTGTGTCTGCATTTGTTGGAAAAAAATTCTGTTTTGTGTATATATATTATATACACATAAAGACCATTCATCTAGAGCTCTGGATGTTGCTCACTAGCTGCAGTTTTTGTGCTTGTAGCAGATATGTTGGTTTATGGCATGTTAAAAC
The DNA here is from genome assembly GCA_032353835.1 of Enteromius viviparus. Lineage (NCBI taxonomy): Eukaryota > Metazoa > Chordata > Actinopteri > Cypriniformes > Cyprinidae > Enteromius > Enteromius viviparus. The sequence goes on along the minus strand of JAUCNO010000548.1, from coordinate 10,101,930 downwards.
TCAAGCAATGTACCATAGCTATCTGTTTTTTCTTACTTGGGAGTGTTATATTTGCATTAATATGATCACCCTCTCTTTCAGAATTTCAGACTCCCCCTCTTCAGCGCTCGGCTGCTTTGCTTTGACTGCACCATGCACGATGCAGAAAATGCAACTTAATGTAGAGACAGAAATGACATGCAGTCGTGTAAATATATAAATAACATAAGGCTATTTCACACACTTCTGGTCAAATACACTGGCTAGTGCTGCAGTCTTATTGGCTCATTGACGTTGATTAGATTTAACCCCTTTAAGTATCGAAATTGGGTACCAAACGACGAGACGTTTTTCAAGACTCGGTTGTATCGAGGCAATTTAGTCGGTATCTAAAAACCAAACTCGATACCCAGCCCTAAATACAGGACAGGTGGACTAGAGAATGTAGTGAGTGTGAATATGAATGGACTGGCCATCTGTCCAGGGGTTGTCCTGCCTATGACCCAGGAAAGGCTCCAGTCTTCTTATGACTCTACATAGGACAAGCACTAGGGAAAATGAAATAGATGAATGGATGAATGTTTAGTACTGTGAGGATTCTAGTCCTCCCTCTCTCTGCCATTCCTTTTTTCCCCCACCAATATATCTTCCTTGATCCATGATTTCAAACAAAATCATTCCAAAGCCTTCCATTTATCAAAAGGTAACCAAAGAAAAAAGAAAGAAAGAAAGAAAGAAAGAAAGAAAGAAAGACAAAGAAGAAGAAAAAAGAAGAAGGCCATTTGTTGGATAAGAACTTGACATAATAAGACATTTTGGTCTGCTTAAAAACCAATGTTTTAAAGAGGAACTGAACCACAGTGTTTACAGCCAACATGTGAATTGTTTACTATATTTGTCTGTGCACATTAAGCTGGGGAAAAAAAGGATTTTAATATTGAATATATTGCACAAGGATTATTTCCCTTCCCAGGCTACATTTACATTACATTGACTTTTTAAAGTATGAAACACATTAAGAAGGTACACAAAGCAAATGATATATGAGTCTAAGACATTTCTCCCCCATGTTTCCGACGCATATGTTAGTGATATAATCTTAAAGAACACACCAGAATAAATCTGCTTAAAGCCTTTGCTCATTTCTCCAGATGGCTCAGCAACCTCGACTATGCTTAAAGCGCTGACATATTAGATCAGCCAAGAGCTTTGCAAGGTTCAAATCCATTTAGTCATATATCTTATTCCCTCTGCAAATTAACACCGTCTCTTACGATAGCAAAGATTTATGATGATGTCTTCTTGCTAAATAATTTAGCATGCTTTGAGAATAAAGAATGACTACACTTTGGCAGAAAGATTAATTCATCTGATACAATTATTTAAACATAAAAAATTGTATAATTTAGCCACATTTTATCTTTGAATCCAGTGTTATTTTAGTATTTTTTATATACTATTACAGTATTATTTTAATCTTTCATTTATTAGCATTAGCATTTATTAAAAATAATTGTTTAGTTTTCATTTTCATTTTATTAAATGTTTTAGTAATTGTATGTACTTTTATTATCATTATTATTTTAAGATCACACAAGCAATTTCAGTTAACAAGACAAATTTGCTTATGTTTCAGGTTACTGTCTGTTGTTTAGTTGTAGTTAAAGTTTTGTTTGTTTGGGTGAAAACCAACAATACACACAAAACTTATATAATACTTATAATAATACTTTCATATATATTCTTATATGGAGGCCCTTTTATACATACAATATTGCATATAACTTTTAATTGTCCAGGGGTAAAGCCACTGCATAATGCTTAAATGTAAATATAGTTTACATAGTTTCTATATATAAGCATCGCCTTCCAGGATCCGAATATAGATGTTTAATTAACTTGACTCCGCTAACCTTGTTGTCATAACTACAATGACTTACAAATGTCGGTAACTTAAAAAGGATCTCTCCAGTTGACAGAACTGTACAAAACCAAAAGACTGAATCATATTAATCCTTCCTGTGTTAAACAAACACAGCCATTTGTCTCTGAAGGGTACATGTGTGTCTAACACTATAAAAAAGGACAAAAGTGGCCCTTGGAAGACGCAATGGAAGTTTTCAGCAGTTTTTGTGCCTCAACACCAATTAGATGAGTAGCTATTATATTCTCTAAAAGACTTCAGCAACAAAAGAAAGAGAGAACACTCGTATCCTAAGAGGTTTGATGAAAGGATCCTGATGGATGTTCCGTCATGACAAAGACCATCCATCAATCTTTGGGCACCCGATGAGAGAGCGTGGAAAGCACTGCGTTACACAAACTGCAGTTGGATTCGCCTACTCCTCCAGGAGACCCACGTGCTGTCATGGCATCCTCAGGGTTCACTGATCACCCCGGGGGAACGCTGATGATTACGTTGAAGGTTTCTGATAGCACCTCTTTGAAGAGCTGCTTGCCTTCTTGAAGGATGAGTTCCTCATGGGAAAAAATGGTCTGTCACACTGCTCCACCCCCTGCTGTCCCCACAATACTTGCTAACAAGGCGTACATCACACCTCGAAAGCCCTCATTCAGACTCTGTCACCATTCATGGCCATCACTTCCTTAAAGACAAACGCCTTCAGAAGGTCCCTTTCATCTTATTGTCAGAACTTCACTGTCTCCTTCCCAGTCGGGACCCTAAAGTGGAGCAATAGCCTGTTAGCGCTAGCTCAGGCCTTGACCCGAGGACCTTTCTACATGGGGACCCCCCCTTCAGAACACTTTTGTTCTTGAGATCGGTGCCCCAAACTGAGGCAAATCAGACCCCAATCGGCTCTTGGAAGGCGGGAGCCACCAGGAGTGCCATTATGCTTCCATTCATGAGTTAGACAAACGGAGCAGAGTGGACTGGACATTAGCGGCTCTTGTATGGGACAATGTCCACGCAGAGTGACAGCTCCAACTGAGAGTGGAATGCAGGCACATTAAGGCCCAGATATACTCACAGCAAAATTGTTTTTCGATCTTCACTTAGGGGGAAAAAGAAATTTGAAATACCTTTGCAGTGGTATACTGTTTACAAACATCTAAACGTTGCCTGCTTTGCTGGGAGTGGCATTTAAATGAACATGTAAATATATGCTACATGCTTTCCTTTCAATAAGAAAGAATTACAACAAAAAGAAGAAAAAAAACAATGTGTATATGTTTGCATTACATGCATTTCTGCAATTCACATTTTCTAAGCACTTTATGCAATGGACTATTTTAAAGGGAACAGCATTAAACATAAAAATGCAGTGTTAGTGTCACTTCCAGGTTGGACCTCAACAAAAAGAACAGAAGAAATTAACTTCTGTGTCACGATATCAGCACCGCAGAATACACCTGCCAATGAAGTACAAAGTGAAGTTTACATAACGTTTGTTTTGACAAACTGTTTTTGACTCGGCTTTAGGGTTGATTTTAGGAGTTGTACAAAGACAAACAATATTGCAACAATCAGAAAACTACATCCCAGAGAGAAGCTTTTATATCCCAAAAATTGTCTCAAAAATCAGCTGTACTCAGACTGCCAGAGCAAATAGCAAGTTCACGGATCAATATTTTGGAACCAGTCCAATCAAAGTGTTTATCCTCTCTTTTATCTGTATGTGTTGGAGAGTCATGATGCCAGAATAAATGCTAATTCCAGCGTCACTAATATTGATCAGTGCAAGCAAAAATCAATGCAGCCGACTCAGCCGTGAATGTGTTATAAGGGGTAATTTGAGATTTTTTATGCTGAAAATATATACCTACAGCTGGTTTGCATTTGTATTATGCATTACAACATAATTTATTCCTGTAATTTATTATTGTAATTCTTTACAATAAGTTTTTTTCTTGTTTATTCCAGTATTTTTTTTCTATTTCTTCAATGTCACATGATACTGAATATCTGAAGTCACTCCAACATGCTGATTCACTGCTTAGAGAATGTTTTATTATTGAACATTATTATTATTATTATTATTATTATTAGTCATTTCAACAGTAATTCAGTAATACCTTAATAATTGAACATACAATTTTTATTTTATTTTAAATTGAAACAACATAATAATATGACTGTTTAATAACAAAATGTTTTTAAACAGACTTTTGAAACATCAAAAAACATTCTTTTTTGAGTGTGTGTGAAATAAATTGCTTAAAAAGTGTATTTGTATTTTTGTAAAATAAAGACATCAATGCATTTAGAATTGAATAGTGTTCACATACATTTGGGGGCCTGAATTGCTTCTTTATTCTTCTGTTTTCCTTTCATGGTGGATCTATTAGGAGTACAAAAATAAATTATATTTAATATATTTCCAGTGCTCATGGGGACCTTTTTATTGGATCCAGCCCTAACAAAATACTTTGAAAATACTTATAATAACATAGAAACATGCTGGTCCATTTTCACAGTTAAAAAAGAAACTCCTAAACTTTTTTAGCTAAATCTAGCTCCAAGTGTCTTTCTCAATGACCCCACCTCCCTTTCCCCTCATGATGACCGTCTACAGAGGAAGAGATCCATCAGGTCTGATTGGTCTCAGGCTACTGTTTGTGTCCAAGGCAATAAGGACTCTTTCTCTTATCTTATTCACTTAGCTCTTTAGGGGGCGTCAGAGTGCCTTGTTAGGACTGCTCAGACCTCACAGGATGAACCCTGGAGGTTACTGAGAGGTACCCAGTAACAATGGCAAGAAAGGGGGTGGTCCCCTCCTGATGATAACCCCTCTTCAGCTATTCCCGCCAAGACCTCAGGAGACATAGGGATTACTGAGGTGATGCGTGAGATTGACATCCTCACTTTAGTGTTTAATCCATTTCCCAGTCTCAGCAGGGAGGGACGGTGTAGATAGGGTGGTGTTTTATATAATTACAGAATGTTTGTGGATTAGTGTCTTGTTAATATATCACATCATGAGGCCACTTTTTTATTGCTTCAAGCACATATGTATCTCTTTATCACTCGCTCGCTCACCCGCAGTTTGTTTTTGGCACAGCTTCCAATCTGTACGATAAATTATTGGACTTTTCCTGCTCTGTGGATAGGAACAGGAAAATGTGTTTTGATCAAAAGAGACAAGTGTGCTTCCAAGCAAAATAGTGTAATTCATCAGAGTGAACTATGGGATGATGAACTCCGCTAAACGTGACCTGAAGCGCATTCAAAAATGACATCACCATTTACATGGTTTTTATAAACATTGAGCAATGCAGGATAAGGAAAACACTAAACAATTTTCCAATGAGTAACTTGATATTTTAAGAAATATAGGCCTGTAATTTCGCTTTTCTTACAATTGTATTTTGTATTTTTCATGCTAAATAATGATAAATAAATCAGGTAGTAACCACAACAGAATTGCAATAGATCAGCAGTAAATATCATTTTGAATTGGATATAGTCTGAATGATTTATGTGATTCAGGTAATTCCTCATTCAAAGCGACATGATGAACATTTTTCTGTTTTGGGTATAAAAAACAAAATGATTATTCAAATTTTCCTTTAATTAATGATCATTACCACTGAGTTCTGAGCTTTAGTTATGTGTTATGCACCCAGAAAAACTGGTCCCCCCTTAAAAAATAATTAAACAACTTACTTAGATATCACTACTTTCTGTCATATCCATTCAAAATAAAGAGGTGGTTTTTAACTAAAGGTACACTGTGCACCATCATGACACCTGCAGTGTTTACTGAGCTTTAATGACTGATTACCTGAAATTAAACTGAATATAAAAAAACAAATCAAAGTTCAAAAGAGTTCAAAAATAAAATACACACACAAAATGTAATAGGTTGTTACTGAGTCTTTAATAAGAGTTAAAACTCTGAGTTAACATGAAAAGTGAGGAGAGTGCTTCAGTACACTGTTTTTAGAGTATTGCTAGAGTGTATGGTTGCAAGGTTGTTGTGGATGGTTGTTGCTAAGGTGTTCTGAGAAGTTTTATTATTATTTATTATTATTATTATTATTATTGGATGGGTGATAAGCCACTGAAGAACCCACTCTTACATTCCTCAAAAACAGCTTCTTCAGTGTTCTGCATTAGGCAACAATTTGAAACATCCCCAACAGGCTGCTTCCCTTAGTTTAATGAACTGACGTGTGCTAAATAATGACTCTTTTGTCTTTTACAGCTGCCTTATAGCAGTGTCTTTATAAATGAGTTTCCATAATTGCTTCCGATATATTCCTGTTCATCACAGTGAAGCTGCTTTCACACAATAAAGAGCAATAGAAATAAAGGTGACTAATTACCTACTGTATATAGCATCAGTTTCAACAGCGCTGCATGATTCATAGCCTCTTCTTCTTCACGTCAGAACATTAATGAATTTTCCTGCTGACACATGGCCATGTGGACATCGTATCACCTGGCGATGTCCAATATTTTTAGATGCACTTTAAGTGCCTATGTTATTAGGTTCTCAATGGAGCGCCTCTTGGTATTATTAGAGATCCATCTTTTGGAAAGACTATTAAGAATGGCAACCTGCTGGTTAAGCTAGACAGGACTGTATTTTTCTCTTTGATTCTTTTGAAAGAGCATCTCCCAAGGCTTTGCGAAGACCTTAACGGTGTTAAAGCATCAGTCTAAATCTGATACTGTTTGTCCTGATCCTCCCTGCGCTTATCAGAATTACTTGTGCCACACTGGACCCAGCGCTTAATCAGGCCTCCCTTACCAGGAAACAATAAATCTTGGCATAAGTGCTGGCTAAGTGGGAATTAGTCTCTTTTGAGTCTGTCTCTCTCCCATCGGCCCCTATCTGCAATGAAAACAGCTGGGCTGCATTACGCGGAGGGAAGGGGGTCTGAGTTTCCTTCCTTAGGAAGACGCTGTCTGCAGAAAAGCCCCAGGGCAGGCTATTTTGGCTCTGCAACAGACCACTTAAATGTGGCATGTACATGTGGCTGCCGTGGTTCATTAATAATGGACAGCTTTACCGCCAGCTGCTGTTATAGGAGGGCAGCGCTGGAGAAAGTCAAGGAGGATGTGACATTTTGATGATGAAATCAACAAGAGGAAACACTATACACCTCAAAAGAACAAAATGTATCAAGTTTACTGATGCAAAAACATGTTCTACGACGTAGAATCTACATGAATGCCCCCGAAGGATAAACAAAGTAAATCCAAAAATGTATTGTAAAAAGCTTGGATATTAAACAATTTAATGGATTCCAGATATTACATTGTACTTTATAAAGCATCTTCAAACTAATAAACAAGAAATTGATAGCGTTAGACTGCTGTTATAAAATGAATCAATTATTATTATTTTATAATTATTTTTATTTTATATGTTTTTTATTGAACAGAAGAGATCTAAGAAAATATTTCTTTTTTTTTTTTTCTTTTTCTACAATGTATGTGTATTAGTTTTACCACTGCAATGACTAATGGTTTAAAAGAAAGTGTGTCTGTATTTCATAATAGAGGTTGCACAAATCAACTGCATGACCTTTGAATAATCTATTGACCCATGACTGGCAGAAAAAAAAGATTTGTCAGATTGCCATTGACCTTTTACAGCTAATCTGACTTGTGTCACCTGGGTCGCCTTTTGGAATTCTGCACACCCATTTATTGGTGATGATAAACTGCGGCTTAACAAAGACATAATTTACCTGATACATAAGTAGGAGAGCGAACAGCTTTGCCAAAATATATTAAAAAGTTATGAATTGTTGTATATGTTGGCAAACGTTTAATACATGACTACTAATTATGTTTTCATGTTCTTTTTGAAGAAATAATAAGACGGCATAGTTCTTTAAATCATTGATAAGCTATGCTTACAGGATTGTTCCAGACACCTACATCAAAGGCAACAAAAACATCATCAAGAACATCAAAAACTCAGATTTATGAGAAAGAAATCCCTCAGTGGAAGCCCTGGGACAACATTCCTAAAAAAAAGAAATCTTTTGCAAACAGAATTCTATTCCCACGTCTCATCTGTCACTTGTTTATGAAACATCAAAAAATTATTCATTCCACCTAGCTGATCTAACCCTCCCAAAGCCATCTTCCAACTTTGATCACTACATTGCAGGAAACAACCAAAAATTTAACAGCTTCTGCAGGTAAGACCTTAAAGGAACAGCCCAAAAACCGCAAATCATTGACTTTGTCTCACAAAGTTTATTATCCTGACTTCTCATTTCCATACAGTTCCAAGTGCATAAGGATAAGTGCATGTTATCAGAATACACATTATCTTGAGGAACAGACTAGTGATGGGATTTATGGCTCTTTGACGGGATCCGAATCTTTGCGATCCGTTCCTTTCAAAGAGCCGTTCAAAAGAA
>JAUCNO010000548.1:10076910-10092161 GCA_032353835.1 Enteromius viviparus | reverse complement strand
TCTGTAGAGCTGCGGGCTGGGCGACACCGAACACCTTCGCCAGGTTCTACGACCTCCGCGAGGAGGCTGTGTCTTCCTGTGTCTTAAATCAGACGAGCAGGTAGCGGGAAGACCAGCTGGTGTTGCTTACAAAAATCCATGTAAAAAATTCTTATTTTTCATGTCTCCCCGCCCCCCGACCCATGCTACAGCTCTAGAAAATCTGAAATATGTCTTGATTAGAAGCTAGCATCCCAGCGGGGCCCCAGACGCGGCCCCCAGGGCATTGGGAAGATTACGTGCCGACTCTCCTGTTGACACGCTGCTATACAGCCTGCTGTATAGCCAGGTTCGTGGCCTGTTCCATGGGTGTTCCCATATGTAACGTCGAAGTGATTCGACTGAAAGGGTAACGCCTAGGTTACGAACGTATCCCACGTTCCCTGAAGGAGGGAACGGAGACGTTACATCTTTCTGCCATGAACCTGGGTCGCTAGCTAGTTGTATTCGATTTGACTGTAGAAAAACACTATGTCTAAAACATAATTCTAGGAACTGACGGATAAAACTGCTTGTCTTTCATACACAAATGCACTTCTACACTGCGTAACTACTTGTAGTTGTTGGCCGAGATTTGAACAGCTGGTTGTGGCAGTTAATGGAAGTCCAGCTTGGCTCACGGCTTGAGTCATCTCTCTATTAAATTGCCAGCTGAGAAGAACTGACCACATGGTGTCAACTGTTTTTCTCTAACTATCTTTCTCTCTCTAACTGCATTAATACACACATAAACAGACGTACAGTACTGCCAGCATACACATCATGCACAAAGAAAAACACACACAAGCCTGTGTAAAAACGTTCATTCTCACAACGACACCTGCCCAGAGCACAGCTGACACACAGCACAAACTACACACACAAGTGATATGCACACAGAGCCATCCATACACCTGCGCTTGACTGCACGCCCCTCTAATGAACACGCAAAAGGAGTGACACTCTAGCTGACTGCTTTGGCATGGTGCCAGTCCTTGATCCTGCATGATCAGGCTTGAGTGAGCATTGCCATGGCAACAAGAACGCCATTGTTGCCAAGGGAGCAGCTGGCGCATGGTGGCAGATTAGTCCTCAAACAGATTTACTGGCAGAAAGAGAGAAAGAGAGAAAGTGGACTCTTAAACTAAGGGCAAGAAGCGAACACTTGTATTTACAAATGACAAGTTTTGTTAGTCTGTCACTTAAGAGGAGCTATAAGACAACAAGTGATTGGGATTCATAAGATCAACCATATAGGAGGATAGAGTTTTTTCCCTGTATTATTAAGAGTTGTATCAGGAGCTAAACAGACTTTAAGCTATTTACTGCATGGGTACCGTCCATGATATTGGACACGGTATCTTGGCAGTTGCATGGATGACTGGTGATACTATGGTAATTTTTTAAGTTCTTTGGAGTTACAGGTACATATTTATGATATGAAAGAAATACCATTTATATCCCCAACATTTATTGAAGTGCATTAGACTCAAAAATCTGGTACTACGTTTTAAGCAGTTTTGAAAGTTTGGGAACAGTAAGTTGTTTTTTAATGCTTTTTTATGCTCATCATGGCTGTATTTATTTTCTTGTTTTCATAGGAAAAAACCAACAACAACAAAACCCCCAAAAAGCATGTAGTTGTGAAATATTACCAGCAATTATCAGCCAATATGCAGTATCACACATAACTCCCATCTCCCATCACTACTTAATATTTTTTGGAATCTGTAATACATTTTTCTTTGATACTAATTTTTTATCTTTAATATGACTTTTTATCCGTTTAGCACATTCTTCCTAAATAAAAGTAAAATTTCTTAAAGAAAGAAAGAAAGAAAGAAAGAAAGAAAGAAAAAAAAAAAAAGAAAGAAAATATGTACTGACCACAAACTGTACAGAAGAGTATGATACGGAAAATTACACTTCATGGGAATAAATAATCTTTTAAAGTATATTAAAACAGAAACCCTATTATAAATTGCAATAATATTTCCCAAAATTCCTCTTTTTTTTTTAGATATTTTTGGTCAAATAGGTGCAGCATTGAAGAGCATAAAAAACTTTAAAAAAAAATAAAAATCTTACTGATCCCAAACTTTTGAATGGCAGTGTATATTATTAAATACATTATTTCATTTAAACTGTATTTTTTATTTTTATTGCATTTTAAACATTTAATCATGTACACTCACTGCCCTCCAAAAGTTCGGAAACACCCCGGACAAAGTGTGGTTTTTGTTTTGGATTATATCAGTATAAATCCTTCATCTCCATTTTTTGGTGCAAATACTGTACATTTAAGTAACTTGACATTATCATTGAAGACAAGCAATAATAATTTTAATTTTGGTCACATAATAATGGCAATACATATATATGCTGCTATGCATACTGTAATGAACGGGACTGAGACGAGCGGATCAGGGATTTATTGAAAGACATGGTCAGGGAGGCGGGGTCGAGAAAGCAGCAAAAAGGATAAACGAAAGCAATACACAAGGACAATCCAAAGTGGTACCGAGGGTCGGTCGATAAGCGAACAGTATCCAACAAGGGCAAAACTAGTGTGAGAATCCAAAATACAAGGCAGAGGTCGGTAACCAAGAAAAGACAGAATGACAGAAACAGGAAAAACGCTTTACATGAGGAAACCTCAATGCTTGTCCAAGACTGGAACACAAACAACTCTTTAAATACACATGATAACACAAGAACGAGATAATGAGAGAGGAGGCAGAGGCCGGCAGAGCTGATGACCACCAGGCAGACAGAACAAAGACCCTCCCAGGCGGTGCAGATGCCTTAGAGGGCAGTGCAGGCAGCAGAAACACACTCCAGGGCAGAGCAGATGGCGCAGGCGATACACAAACTCTCTAGGGCGGAGCAGGCAGCAGAGGTGCCCTCCAGGGCAGAGCAGTCAGCAGAGACACCCTCCATGGCCATGATTTATCAAGACGAGGACTTTGATATGGCCTCCTTAGTTATGACAGAGCAGGATGAGAGGTGAAACAGGACGAGGACTCAGAAATAGCTTCCATAACCATGACAGGGCCGGAAGAGGATTTGACGATGGCTTTCATAGCCATAACAGGGCAAGGCGAGGGTTCTATGGCGGCCCTAGTGGCCGTGGCAGGGCAAGACAAGAGTCCAGTGGCTTCTGTGGCAGGGACTAGGCATGACGATAGTTCAATGGCGGCCCTTTTGGCCATGGCAGGGCAGGTTGAGAGTTCAATGTCAACGAGATGTGACAAGGACTCAGAAGGGGCTTCCATAGCCATGGCAGGACAAGATGAGGGCTCAGTGCAGCGAACTGATAGTCCTGAGGGTTGTGCAGTCACCAGTGGAACCTCCGGAGAATCCACGGCCTGAGCTGACATCTCTGGGAGTTGTGCAGCCACTGGTGGAACCTCCAGAGTGTCTACGACCTGAGCCGACACTACTATGGATTCTAGGGTGGGAGTCTGGCTTGTGGGTAGATGGGGCCTCTGGAGCACAGTGTGTGGCCCACAGACACAAAATGGTGACGGCCATGACTGGAAGCACTGGGGATATAGGGATAGTCCCTAAGATGGTTTGAGCAGAACGCCTGGGAACCCCAGCTGCCCTTACTGATGTCAATGAGAAATCCACAAAACTGGAAATTAGACTCATTTGCTGGAAAAACCCTGGCTCCTCGTGTGCCATCCACATGATGCCGTGGCTTCTGTGGGGGCTGAAGACTGTGGCTTGAGTTCTGCTTCGGCTGAAGGCTTGGATGTGGCAGCCATCTTGTGCAGTAGCTTGGGCTTGACGGCCATCTTGTTCAGTGGTTCAGGGGCAGCGGCCCTCTTGTGCAACTGCTCAGGGGTGGTAGCCATTTTGTGCAATGGCTCAGGAGCGGCAGCCATCTTGTGCAATGGCTGTGGCTTTGTGTTGGTGGCCATATAGTGCAGTGGCTGTGGCTAAGGGTTGGTGGCCATCTTATGCAATGGGTGCTGGTTGGCAACCATCTTGTGCGGTGGCTGTGGATCTGGGTTGGAGGATGAAACGTGGCGATCAGTATGGAGGCGACCTGACAGGTAAAAAATCCCTAACTGCACGTGACTCATGCAAAGCTGTCTTAACTTGACTTGAGTGACAAGGATCTAGGAAACCTTTAGTTATTTCATGTGAATGGGTCGTGGATTGACTTGGCTTGTGAAGCCCAGCGATGACTTGATTTGACTGGACTTGCTTGGGATCTGCTGTGGATGGAACTGGCTTGTGAAAATCAACAATGAGTTGACTTGTCTCACAAAGATGGGCTGAAGATTGACATGATTGTGGCAGCTATGATGTGACGGAGTGGTGTTATGTCTGCCATTTCGTGAACGCGCTCCAGTGCATTCGCAATAACAGAGGTAGACGTGAGGCTAGAATCATGTTCTTCCACCGCAATGCCAACAGTGAATGGAGAACATTCCTCCAACATCCGCACCTGGTTGATGTCTGTAGGAAAAGCCGCTGGATCCTTTTTTGGCCGAGCATTATGTAACGAACAGGCCCGAGATGAGCGGATTCATTTGCGGGGCTTTATTGAAATACATGGTCAGGCAGGTGGGGTCGAGAAAACACCCAATACTATAAATGAAAGCAATACACAAGAACAGTCCAAAGTGGTAGCGAACTTAGTCGATGAGCGCACAGTATCCAACAAGGGCAAAACAAGCGAGAGAATCCAAAATACAATGCATTGGTCGATAACCAAGAAAATAATGGAATAACAGAAACAGAAAAAACGCTTTACACAAGGAAACCTCAATGCTCAGCAGACTGGAATACAAAAGACTCGTTAAATACACATGATAACGTGAGAATGAGATGATGAGAAAGGAGGAGCAAATCAAAAAACCATAGTGACAAACAAGGGGGCGGAGACAAAAGGGAAAAGACATTTTCAACAATTAAAGTCCACAATTGACTAGACAGGGGAACAAAGGCAGTGCGGGGTGGGCAACGTAACGCATACAAATGGGGGCAGTCGTGACCTAATGGATAGGTAGTTGGGACAATGGCTGCCCACTGTCCCGGGTGTGAGGTTGATCACTTGGATGGGTTAAATGCAGAGCACAGATTCCTAGTATGGGAAACCATACCTGGCCACATGTCACTTCCCCTCCCTTCCCCCTTCCTACAAAGTTGAACTATATGGGTGGAACTGTCCGTGAAGTCCATAAGTGTCCCACCAGTGTGAATTATCTTTGGGCAATCCTTCAGGAAGCTTAGAGTAATATATCAAGTCAATGTTTGTAAAACTTACAGCTCGGATGCCCAGTTTATGCAGAGCTGTAATAGCTCCTAATGGTGGATATTTTGATTAATCGAAAATGCAAGTATTTTCTATGTATAAACTATGCAATAATAATAATCATAATAATAATACTAAAACATTTTTTCTTATTTTTCCATGAATTTGAATTGTTCAACACATGTTTACCTCATAATAACAGTAAACTGTCATTTTAAATAAGGAAGTGACATAATTTGAATTAATCATTTGAGAAGTTGACCACTTCTACTTTGTTTGCACGTTTATGTTTTTTGTTTGTTTGTTTTTTAGACACGCTTGTTAAAATGAATCAGGGATAAAGTCAACTTTTTTGTATTTACCTTTTTTAAAAATATTCTTGCTGATGGTGAGTGGTATTAACCTTGATAACACCAGCCTTTGGTTTTAAAAGTTAACCTTGTCACAAATTCAGAATATTGTATTATAATAATTATTCAACAGGATGCAGTTTATTAATGCTTTAGTTCATTGTTAGTCTTACATAATGTTAAAAATTTTAATACGTCTGATCCTATCATTGCACCACGGTACCACCACAGTACTTTCTTTTGTAAGGTCCAACCTTTTTATCCCATGTCTATTTAATCTCATAGTGATGTGTTTGACATTGATGACATAGACATATTTAAGTGCTGGTTGTCTGGCTGGCCTCCCCAATTTAAATTCATGGCCCTAGTTGATCTCTCAATTACTAAATAAAGCAGGCAAGCTCCAGCATTTTATATTCACAGCCTAAGAAATATATCTATTACTATCCATGAATGAGTCTGTCATATTAAATGGCCAACATTATTCTCATGCTCATTTGATTTACATCTACAGTGTCATCATTGCCAGACAGTCCACCGGGTCACCAAGATAACAAACAAATTACTAACCGTGGAGACATGTCTAGATGAGATGTTTTGACATTACCTTTCATGTTCCCTGACTCAGGATAAACAAAAGAACATATACTATGCATCCCAAATACAAAATCTGACATGAAAGGTCATTCATGAATATGCAGAAGACTTTAGTGAGACAGATATGCTCTGATGCAAGAATGCCTTTATTAGCGTAAATTGGCACCAAATATGCTTGCAAAGATACATGACAAGAATTTTATTAGAGCTGCTTTTTACACAGATAGTTGTGCCGCTATAGACTAAGTGTCCATTAAAGTTTTTTTATGTGGGCCATTTCTGAGATTTACTGAGTTTTATAGCACCTTAATATATAGCACAAAAAGCATAGGGGATCTACTGTATATTGCTCTTCTAATGGACAAACTTGCAATTTCACAAGTTAATGCAACCACACTGTATTTAATTGATGGATAATTTCTGCTCTAGGGAGCAGCTTGGCATTTATTAATGGAAATATAAGCATGAAATCTTTCTTATAAGGTGTGTGCATGGTGAAAATCATTAAATAATAATATGTATAAGTATTTTATTAAATCGTGTATATCATAATACAGTTGAAACCTGATAAATGTATGCAAATCCTGATTTATTAACTGTATATTGAGGTTATTAGAGCTTTTTGATCAGCTATATTTTCACAAATCAAACATCTAACACATTGGCAGCACATTATCATAACTTTTATTTGTAATTTGACGTACTCATTGAAAATTACCATCATAATCCAGGAATCTTTTCAGTGAAATTCCGCAAGCCTAGAATGCAAGTTCAGTTATAAGTTACATTTACATGGCATTTGAATTTTATTTTTATTATTTAATTTTATTAAGTTCACAGAGAGAATTACATATAGGCTATTTTCTAAGATTAAATAGATATATTTTATATTTCTGCTGTAATTATGATAGTTTTTGTTTTCAAACTTTTTCATTAACAAAAACTTCTGTTGAAGTATTGACTTTTAACTATTAAAATATTAAGCATAATGTCACAATGCATGTTGACTCAGATGCTGACAACAATGGCGGGTTGAACATAGATTTTAATAAACCTACAGAGAGCTACACATAGACAGTTAACATGCATGTAAAATAACCTTGTATAATGAACGACCAACAGGACAGAATACACTGGGATTATAAACATGAGGGAAAATGTAGGACAGGTGAGGAATTCAGTTGGTAAGGATAAACTCATAAACTAAACAAGGACAGGAACTAGACCATATATAGACATACAGGAAATCATGAAATGAAACCAAAACTAAACTAATGACACAAACACAGACATGGGCATGACACATAATTAATTTGTAACTCAAGAAATGCATTTCATTTATTAGAATTTTTGTTTTTAAATATCAGTTAGATTAATATATTAATTTATGATTGATCAAATTTAATATTTGTAAGTAAAATCACACCTTAGTGCTTTTATTACTATGTTTGATTTCTATTTTGATTTCCAGTTTGCATGTCAAGTATCAATCCACTGTCTTTCTTCTTATGAAATGTATTAATATCAATAAAAATGTCTGTTTAACATTTGTTTGACAATAAGAATATTATAATAACTTTACCTGTATTCATACAAAGGGATATTTTAAAGAATTCTGGCAAAGCTCCTTTAATATTCATGCTTCTAGTTTTCATCCCTTGAGACTGAATGTAATGAAGCTAATTCTGCAGAGATGTAAACAAAGATCAGTAATAGGATAAATCCCTCTGCAGTATTGTTCTTTAGGGAGGACTTGTTTGGACATGCCTAAGGAAACCTTTCATCCAATGTGGATATGTGACCAAGGGTGACTGCTCATTTAAGGGACTCTTTGTTTGTGTGTGCGTGTGTGTGTGTGTGTTTACAAAGCAAGTGTCTTTACATTCACACATTTATCTGAAACCACTAATGACGATTGCATTTAAGATACACTTTTTATTAATTCAAGCATTTCTTGGAAACTCAGCCTATGACTTTGAGTTGAAAGAGATTATTTCCCAGGTCACATAGAAATTAACATAATAATATTTTACCTTTGTATTGCAATTAAAATTCTGTAAGCTAGGTGGATTGATTCACAGCTTCATACATCTTTGCTTAATAAACTAAAAATAACATGTAGCTTAACTGAAATTAATTAGGATTTTAGGCCATGATAGGGATTGGTGAAAACATAGGATGACCCTTGATATGTCTCTCACCCTGCGCCCTGTCATTACCCCTTCAGCGTGAAAAAGATCGTCCACAGCTGTTGCAGATAAACTTTACTTTAGAGGTGTCATCATTTGGACTGAGAAAGCAATTAACCCATATCACAACCTTTTGGCAATGGCCACGTCATCCCTGCCTTTCTAAAAGCGTAGGGATAATTTACAGCTTCCTTCTTTTCAGTTGCTCACAGTAATTATTTTGTCGCATTCATATCCTGGTTATGACCTCTGTGGTGAGACTAGGACATATCCGCCACCCGACATTTGTCATTTTTTCAATATAAATCTGTATCTGCAGGAAAAAGAGTCTGTCTGGAATGACATAGCTAGGAAACAGAATTTAAGCATGTTTTGACTGATAATGTCTTAATTTTGAATTATTTAGACTGAAACCAATACAATATACTGGATGCAATGTCTTTGCTATAGCCACATTTCCCTTAGTTGTTATAGTTTTAACCCAAAAGGAAAACTATAGAGTAGAATATTCCGACTTTATTTTGGTTTGTGGCAAGACTCAGTGCTCTCTTTATTGAAGACACATGAAAACACATGAAATTTACAATAAAGCATCTAAAGAACTCTCAGATTGTGAGAAACAAAATTCTCTGGTCTGATGAACCTACTCATCACCTGCAGAGTAGCATCCCAATAGTAAAGTGTTCAGGGAGCAGCCGCATGCTGTGGGGCTGTTTTTCAGTGGCAGGGACTGAGGGACTAGTTAGAATAAAAGGAACGCACAACGCAAAAAAACCCAGTCCAGAACATACACAACCTGAGATTGGGCAGAAGGTTCATCTTACAACAGGACAATGACCTATTAAGCAAAAAAGACTTCTTTGCTTCAGAAAAGGGGCTTTAGCTAAGAATTAATTTAACGGTAGGAATATTTATGCAATGTACTTATTTCAGTTTTTCTTTTTTTTAAGTGTTTTTGCTTTGTCAGTATGGTGTATGGAGTGTAGATTGATGTGGAAAAAAAGTAATTCAAACATTTTATTGTATGCTGTTCGATCTTGAGGTTCTTTGCTGATCCTAACCCCTCTCTTTTCCCAAAGCTTCCCTGTCTGATCTTAACTGTCCCGTCAAATAAAGGGGAAAAAAAAGCCTATAAAAAATAGTGAAGGGGTATA
This sequence comes from Enteromius viviparus, assembly GCA_032353835.1. Lineage (NCBI taxonomy): Eukaryota > Metazoa > Chordata > Actinopteri > Cypriniformes > Cyprinidae > Enteromius > Enteromius viviparus. The sequence continues at coordinate 10,082,584 of JAUCNO010000548.1, read as the reverse complement.
AATACTCCTACAAAAAAATTAGGCTGTTTTGGGTCACCATTGAATTCCATAGTATTTTTTTCTTATGGAATTCAACAGTGACCAAAACAGCCTGGTTACAAACTTTTTTCTAAATATTTTCCAACCCTTGCTATGTGACATTGTAATGATATGATGATGTATATAAGATGTATATAAAAAATATGTATATAAAATATTTATATTTTATAGAATATTTAATAGAATTAAAAAGTTGTAAATAAGAATTAAAATCCATTGGCTGTCAGTCGATTTTTAAACTCTAGTTTCAATGGCCAATTTAGTTTGACAAACAGGTACAGTTACGTATATATGCCAAATATCAATCAGCCTGGTTAATATATCACTATTCTGTAGTCACCCACTTAAAAAACGCAAATCCTGTCCATTTCTCTTTTTGCATGTGACCAAGTTATAAAGTGTAAAGGGAATAAGCTGTTCAGTGTGCGAGAAAAGAAATAAATCAGTAAGTGTCAAAGTACTTGACTCCAGCTTGGCTACTACGTGACCTACACCGAGGACAGCTTCTACCTACCATACATTATAGCAGTGATTTAAAGCCTGACTAAATGAATGAGGCATTTTTCTGGGGCACTAAACATACAAGTAGGACCAGTGTTATTTCTGTACATTGAGCCGATGGCTGTAGCTCGTCTCTAGTGGGAGCTTGGCCCAGGCTCAACTATGCCGTAAGGCTGGAAATCATTTCTGGCGGTCTGCTGGTGGATGGTTGGGGCTGCCATGCTGTGGCGTTTTCATTAACCCCACTGTGGCTCAAAGAGAAACACGCAGGAGGAGAGCAATTTGTCTGCGAGCAGCTCCATCACTGAGGAACGGGAGTGAAGGCTAGACAGATGAAGGCGAGCGATTTAGCATGCATAACGTCTTTGTGTGGGGTCACGAAGGCTTCGGGGCTTCCTGAGATTATTATTGCGGTGATTATCAATCGTCTGCACTTTATCTTTAAAATAATTTAATCTCTGCAGAGTCTAAAAAAGTCCCAGTGCTTGTTTTCTTTGTAAATTATTCCCATGTTACAAATAAATTAACTTATCTTTCAAAGAGTCAGCTGTTAAATGGAGTGAAAGGATATTTCCTTTCACTTTTTTTTTCGACTGACCACAAAAAGCAGTAAAGAAAGGAAAGTTATTTCCTTTTCTAAGGGCACAAATGGTGGGAGTTGTGTTCTTTGCTTTTTATAGCGTCTTTGGGCTGAACGCTTTCTGCCCAAACTGTACTGGGGTTTGTAAATTAAAAGCATATAATTTCTTTCTGTAGAGCTGAGGTCTGAATCCGCCTCTGTTCCAATGGAAGTGAGTTATATAATCTTACCGAAGGCCTTCGCTGTTGGCTGGCGCAAGTCCCTGAGTGAGGTTGGGCTGGATTGGCACATTTCCAGTCTAAACTGAAAACACTCTGTCATCCAACCTTGTTCTTGGCACCAGCTGTTCGGCTGGATACTTCAGCAGCTGAGACCTTTGTAGCACTGTTTTTTCTTATTTTTTTCCCCCTATTTTTTCTCTTTCTTTTTTAGTAGAGAGATTTTTAAAGATCCACTTCACTCAGCACAGTTAAATCTGTCTTGTATCCTCTTTTGCTTTTTAACTACAAATGCTTTCAGATTTTACAGACTTGAGCGTCACCGTCTATTTGTTGCCTAATTGTATCTTATTGCCTTTTTGAGATGCATGCTGTTTCACACTTGTTATAATTCCCTTGGTCCTTCTTTTTGCCCACTCTCCCTTTCCAAATTTCTCTTCCTTCTTCCATCTGTCTCATTTTTGCCTCTATCTCCATGTTTTAGTGATAGTTATACAGGAAGTTGATCAATGCTGTGCAGCTAACTAGCACCTGCTCTCCATGTGCGTGTCCCAGCGGTCCCTCTTCATTCAGTTTTGCTGCTACTGTAGCCTGATAAGTAAAAAAAAAAAGTCCCACCTGTTTCAGCTCTGCACCAGCAACTGCCTGTTGCCTCTTTCCTTTTTTTTTTTCTCCCTCTCTCGGTTATCCTGTAAGCTCCTGGCCTTGTGTAAACAGATGACGCAAATCTTTAACGGCTGCTGTTCCGGCATAATGACCCTCTCCTAAAATCATTTGCCTTTTGTGACTTTCGTTTGTAATCCAAATCCCTTCCGTTGCAACGGCGTAGACCCTTAATCTGCAGTTATTGGGCAATTAGTAAAAAGTTGACACTATGCCAGTATACAGACAGCTGCAGAGTGTATTAATGAACTCTTTATTTCAGAGCAGCTAAGCCTCTGGATTTCATTTGTCTGCTAGGATATTAAAGAAACCTGAACTTTTTGATAATGTTACTCAATGCATTTATTTTCTGTTTAGTAAAATGCTATGATGAAAGTTCTTTAGAACTTCAAGCAAGCTACATTTTGATGCTGAATTGTTTGAATCAAGTTGCTGTGCTACAAGTGGATAACTCAACAGTCATGATTGATTTGTCCTCTGTTGGGTACAATAGTAATTTATGGAGCTCATTAGCTCTCTGTTGTATCAGAAAGAATTAATGACATTCCTCACCTGTCTATCATACTGTCTTCACTCTGTTTGAGAGCTAATAGTCACAGACGACCTTTCTCCATCTGGAATTCACAATGCATTGCCAAATAGTCATCTTCTTAATTGGGTGACATATATTTTAACTCTATTTTGCATACTCTTTGTGCACAATGCACATTTCTTAACATTAAGTTCAATATTTTTAGAACAGTATAAATAGCTTTTATATAACCCTATCATGACCAAAAAATTTCCAAGAACTTGGCACATGGACATTTTTAAAAATAGTTCTCTTTGTATTAACTTTTTTAATAATCTTGGACAGTCTTTGACCCTTTTTATTTCTGGTAAGACGTCTAATCCACTGGCTTCTGACTTAAATTGGCCGCTTTAGAGAGGCTTGATGATTCAGTGGATATGAATGCATTTTCTTCTCATCCATACCTAATTTGTCTCTCTGTGGAATACGATGCTTTGAATTCCCCTCTGTGTGACCCTTGAAATCATATATGGGAGCAGTCAGGGGCTCTCAGATACCCAGTTCCGGTGGGCTATTAGATCCTGCTGTTTTATGTGGCCATTAAAAAGCTGTCAGAAAGATGGGCTAACCGGTGTCCCCCAGAGACAAAGAGATGGATGAAGGATGCAGGATAGAGAGCGGTGAATGATGAAAGGGTCACCGTTCATTTCCTTGATGATTTTAGTGATTTCCTTGCATGCATGTCGAAGCTTAAACGATTCCTCTCATTACAGCTGCATTGATTTACACATCTGGCTTTGTCACAATACGTTAGACAAGTCAACAGCATGCTGGTGATATAACTGAATACATTTTTCACTATTGAAAAACCCAATTTCAACTGTGTTTTTTGCTGTCATTCAGCATAAAGATGAATTTTCAACAGTATAAGATGGCTAAATTAGTATTTGATTATAAATCCATCACTGGTGGGAACCCAATGTGCATTTGCAAGAATCTGCTTCATCTGCCAGCCATTTACCACCTGCCTTTACTGAGCTCAAAACAACTCTGAGCAGCTTTTCCTATTCCTAATAAGTTGTCATATTATAGTACAACAGATTCTGGCAGGCTACCATGTATCAACCGCCAATATGAAAACAGAATAGATTTGGATTTGTTTTACTCTGAATCTTTATAGACGTCTGGGAGCAGAACAAAACGGTGAAAAAGAAAAGCGTTTTCATCACAAGCTTCCCTGGACAATCTGTACCTCATTATGGTACGCTAAACCTAACGGCCTCTTCATTAGTCTTCTTAAAAGGCCTCCAAAAATAGATCCTACTGGTGATATCCTCATTAAAAGACCAAAGCCAGAGCTGACCCAGACAAAAGAGAGTTTTAATTCATCAAAACTTTTGGGATAAAGCCAGCGGGAAGCCCTGTCTATGGTGCAAGTTCACACAACATGACTGACTGTGACTGGCTAGACATTTTAGTGGCTTGCAGATTTAAGACATAATTCTTCATTCTTATCAGAAATTGTTTTTTTAATATATATATTTATATATATACATATACATATATATATATATGAGAGAGAAAGAGAGAGAGAGAGATTTTTAAATGGAAGAGAACGCAGTTTTCACTTGAGGCAGTTCTTCCTTGCAATTTAAAGCAGTGAAATAATCAGCGAGTGATCAGGTGACCGACATTTTCTGTGAAGTTTCTAAGAATTTACCAATTCTTCCTGTGCTCAAATTTTGATATGCATCAGACTTTGATCTACATATATCTTGTGTGCAGGGTTTGTTAGCAGGGTTTGTCGACAATATAAAGCTAAAATCTATTTCTGCATCTGCTTATCTTGGTTTCCACAGAAATATAGAAAAGATGGAAGCAAGACTCGGTTGGGATTTTTGATAAAGTATTTAATGAAGAACATGAAGATGTCTGAAATTGGCAAATTGGCTATTCAAATCAGTGAAACTGTTGTTTTAAAGAAATTTAGTGATAGTTGTGTTTGGTTTAATACAGCTCTTTGAATTAAGCAAACAAGAAAAGGTTGGGATTTCTTAAGGTCTCAGCATTTAGTTTTTATACATAGCAAGACAACTGATTATCAGCATAAGGACACAAGAAAAGTCACAATAAAAGACTATATGAGTGATGTTTGCATACACTGGATTTATTTGAATTTAAAAGATTATGACACAATTATGGACAAACAAAATAAACACCCACTATACTATCTGTTGTGAAAAAGAACTAAACTGGAGAAAAAAAACACAATCCCACTTTATATTAAGTGTCCCTTATAAGACCCTATGTACTTCCATAGTAACTAGATGTGTATGTAGTATGTAACCAGAGTGTAAGTACCGATACATAGTATCTACAGCTGTAATATTTCTGTAACTTTACACATATAACAACCCTCAGAATGGCGTGTGTAAGTACAATGTGTAACAGGACTAACAGCACTTTGTGGTAAATAGAATGTTACACTTTATATTAAAAAAAGACAATTGCTATGGATTTTGCATGTAATTACTCTGATGTTGCACAGCAGCGGGCAGTAAGTTAGGCTTTATATATAAATTGTGGTTGGTGTCCAAAATGTTACACTTCATATTAAGTGGGCAGTTCCATGTATATACACTGGTATTAAAGAGGTGCACCAACTCCACCCACTTTGCACATGCCTAAACCTACCCAACTGAACACCCCCTGATCACCCCCTGTTCCAGTTACTCTTATACATACCGCTGTTCCAAAATGTAGCTATGTAATTCTGTTACATGACTGCTTAGTTTTTTATTTTATTTTATTTATCCTTTATTTAAACAGGGGAAGTCAAATTACTACTTAGTGAAGTGAAAAAAGTGTTGTTACCAATGTCCTGTTACACATTTGTACTTACACACACCATTGTGAGGGTTGTTACATTTGTGAAGTTACAGAAATATTACATCTATTACACATCTAGTTACCATGTAAGTACACAGTAGGGCTGGGCGATTTTGCCTAAAAAAAAAATCTTCGATTTTCAAAGAAAAATTCGAGTTTCGATTCGATTTTCGATTTTTTTTTTTCAATGTACTTAAAAAAAAGACTGCAGACATCAGATATAGTGTCAAAAGTGCAACTTTATTGCTATGATTGTCCTCAAGAGTTAAAATG
>JAUCNO010000548.1:10063505-10076810 GCA_032353835.1 Enteromius viviparus | reverse complement strand
ATTTGTAAATAAAATTTTTAAACTATATATATATATATATATATATATATATATATATATATATATGTGTGTGCGTATTTCTGATCTCTGATCATGGTTTTCATGGGGAAAAGCATAACATTTGAATATGTATATATATATATAAATAGAATGGAATATAGGTGACTTTTGTATCTAGCAAATGCTTAAATGTATGATGAAATAGTTGGAAAAGAGATTTTGTTTTTTAAAACTGAACACAATGGCTCTGTGGCAGAGAAAAGAATCATAGGCCTATAGTAATATTGAGTGTGTGTGTTATTGAACTGCATGCTCTGACCAGTGTGAGCGTAAATGAATGACCCTACAACAACTGATGTGACTTTCACTCCAGACAGACAATTAAACTATCTGCACAAACAGTGCTGTCTGTATCAGCTCATTTCAAAAATCAATTTCACAAAAAGATTAATTATGTTTGAAGGGAATGTCATTAAAAGGTCACATTATGACAAATGAACATGTTGCAGGCACATTATTCAGCATGAGAGGGTCAGCTGGCTTTAATGGCGATCCACCTGTTGATGCCGGTCTGCTTTGATGCATCCGGACCCTTAAGTCATCCATGTTCAATCAATCAGGGCCGGCTGGTTTCTGTGGTAACGGATGTGGCGTGTGCAAGGGAAAGAGTGAGTCATCTGGTCCAATAAAATACCCAAATAAACAGGAGCATGCGTCAGGCAGGGACATGACCCACCATACTAAATGTCAAAAGCATTGTTTCCCTAGCAGCAGAATGAAAGAGAGAGAAAGAGAGGAAGAGATGGAGATGGGGTCATTTGGAGATCTGATGCAATAAAGCAGTGAATACGTGGCATTCAGGGTATTAAAAACCACCTGAGCAACATTATCTGACTGTATAATAAAATACAGTGTAACTTCATATTTTAATGTTTTTATTATTTTATTGTGGCCTTTTTATCTCTTCATGTAGACAGTGGCAAGATGAGAAAGTTATTACAATGTAAATATTATACAGAGAATATATATGGGGATGGGTAAAAATTGCGTATATAGTCTAAAGAATATTATTCCCAGTGTTTATATTTGTTTTTTAAGAATATTTATTGACATTGTACTATTTTGTGCCATTTTAGACTATCTCTCCCATTATCATAGTGAAGGACATTAGCTAATTTGATTATAATTATTAGTAAAAATAATGCAAATTAGCAAAACAGCTCTTTTAAAGAACCCAAAATATTAACATTAGCGCTTTTCCCCCTCTTGTGATATTTCACTCAAGGACATATTTTTATAAATCCGTTTTCACTTACATTGATTTTTGACAAGTAAAATAAAATCTTTATAAAAAAAACAGCATTTCACATAAGTCCTTAATTTAAAATTTTTACATCACTATATTTTTTTAGATTGTAAACAGATTTAGCCTTAACTCTCAAGGCACCCTATAGCAGTGAAATAAACACTTTGGCACTCAGGTTTGATTTGTATTGTGAATATAAGGTTATAATACACAAATACATTAATGTTTTAATTCAATTTTCCAACTACACTATGGTTATTCAATTTCTTGTATAGATAATTTACATAGTTTGGTGACTCAGTATTCAAGACCACATATACAAAATGAACCATTTTTAATAAGTTACTTTTAACAGGTTTTAGTTACGGCTAAAAGCTTTTCTTTATATCGCAGCTGTAAATAATACTGTAATATGCTAAATGCATGCTGGTTGAAGGTGGTATTAAGGGGAGAGTTATTGGAACATTTGACCGGACAGAATCTGTGTAGTGCAGATTGACTGAGTGACTGTGCATTTTGAGCAAATCTGAAAAAGCAAGTGTTTTCAACATTGATGAGGCAGAATTAGCATATACGAGCCAAAAGACATTTTGAATTCATACAATCCTTAAAAAAACACAAATGTATTTCTTTCTCTTTTCAAACACAGGGGACTGTTAGCCTTCTTACCTTGTCCCTATGTGTCCCATACTACACCTACACACACAAACACACACAAAAACACACACACAAACTCACAAAGCCTCTTCTTCGTCTGAGTGGGTTGTAGCCATGGTAATTAAACCCCATTAATAACTCTCTCTTTTACTCTTACTCTCACTCATTCAAAACAATCTCTCTCTCTCTCTCTCTCTCTCTCTCTCTCTTTAATCTAGTCTGATACAAGAGAACAAAAAGGTTTGCATGGCCCACCCAAGGAGAAGGCGGATCTGACTGCAGCACTAACCTATCATTAATTATTAACCAAGGTCAAATTTAATGCCCGGTTGGCTCATTTTTGGCATACATTATTAATAGAGAAGGGTCAGAGATCTCCAGAAGGCTCTGGCTGCCGGAAGAACTCTGGACACTGCATAGACATGGGCTCAACACACTGCATGCACACACACAATATTGATTCATTTCAGTCTCAGTCAAATCCTGTATGAAACCATACTTTTAATTTATAATTCATGATGTGAAGGATGAGAAAAAGGATTGTGCTTGAAACAGAGACAGCACCAAACTGATGGAGGGACAGGAACTATCATAATGGACGATTGATGTTGACTAAAAGTATGAAAAAACAAAACAAACAAACAAAACAAAGCACACACACAAGCACAACAATATAGGTCTTCCTCCTCACTTTTAAGTAACACTTAACTACAACTTTTTCCTCAATAAACTTAATTTGCTGCTAATTAATAGTTAAAAAGGTAGTTGTTAAAGGGATAGTTCACCCACAAAAAAACTTAAATTCTGTCAGTAATTACTCGGTCCCACTTTATATTTAGTGTCCCTAATACATGTGTACTTCCACAGTAACTAGATATGTATCTAGTATGTAACCCCAGTGTATGTACACACCGGTACATAATATCTACAGCTGTAATATTTCTGTAACTTCAAACATGTAACAACCCTCAGAATGGTATGTGTAAGTACAAATGTGTAACAGGACATTTCTGAGTCATCAGCAATTCAAATCTTTTTTTGTTACAGGCACGAGGTAACATATTTGCATAATGTCCGCCCACGTTCTGCATCGTGAACAACTTGCCCACCCACAAACAGTACAATTTCCAGGTTTTGTTTCCGGCACACGCTGTAGTGGTAGACCAATCATAAAGGACTGCGCCATCTGACCAATCACAGCAGTGAGGGCTTACGGAAAGGAGGGGTTTAGACAGATTGATTCTTCAAACTGCTTCACAAGAGTCGTTTACGAATCATTTAGAAATGGGGTAAAAATTAAATCTATTTTTGGAGAAAACTAAAGTGTTTTTTGACCTAGCATACATGTAAACCTGTTTTAAGATACTCATAAAGAAAAATTAGCAACCTTTAAATTGGCATAATATAATTTATGTGATATCAATAGCTCATCTGAGTATTCTTAAGGCATTATAACAAATGCACAATGCATTATAAATAACTTTATAATATGTTGTATCAGCTCCTGAATATTCATATTTAGATTTAATGTGAGATTTAATGTGTTGTGAACAGATTTATTGTGTTATAATATACACTTATTTGTGGTATAGCTTTTAAGATTATGATCATTAATAACACAAAATGAAGACGATTACACTTAGGTTACTGGATTATATTTCTCATAGTTATAATGAATTATAAGTCACATATCTTGCCATTCCTTATGTTACTTTACATAAAGTAGACAAAAACCACTTATAAGTAATAATAACTATATAACTATATATATATATATATATATATATATATATATATATTTATTTATTTATTTATTTAATTATTTATTACACACATATATATATTTATTTGTTTATTTATTTATTTATTTATTTATTTATAATATTATATTATTTATATATATTTTTTTTTTCAAATAGCCATAAGATCAGATATCAGATCAGATGATTGTGTAATGTGACACATTTGCTTTGAACCTTTTTAAAATAATAGCACTCTGATAGTTTTGATGGTACCCCTTCTTACTCTTAAAAGTTATAATTACAAATACATAGATAAATAATGTATTATAATACATTGTTTATCTCATATGATGAGATTTTATAACACATTTAAAGGTTTTTATAATGCATTATGCAATCATATTGCCTTAAGAATACCCTTATAATCTATTAAAAATTCAGGCTTCATAGAAAGTGTTACCAAATTTTCATTATAAATCATTATTTAAATTATAATGTCATCTTTATTGTTTCAATTTTATTAAATTTAAAGTTTTACTTATTTTGTTATTACAAATTAATAAATGTGTAATTACTATTATAAGGCTTCAAACATATTTCAAACACAGTACAAGTAATTAAAAAAATTAAATATCATAATGCAACTGAGTTAATGACTACTGTCTGTACTCAAAAGTAAGTGTACTTATGCTATCCGGGATCTGTGGTATTTGTGTTTGCTTACCAGTTTGTAAGATATGTTCTTTGTTTAACCTTAACAAATAAATGGCACAACAAACAAAGACAAGTGCTCACAAAATTCAGCAGCTGCTGATTTCGCCAAGGCAAGTTTGACCTGAGGTGTAATATCTATCCTTTCATTCTTTCTGGCTGCCTTGACCTACATTCAAACTAGTGCTAAACTAAACCCTTCTGAGTTAGCTATTGTTCATAACTATACAGTACTTCATCAATGTCAGAGAAACATCTCTATTTACAATAGAAGGTACGACTGCATACAATAAACTAAAATAAGTTTAAGCACAAAAAATACCAAAATAAATACAAATATATTAAGGCAAAACAGAAATATTTGGCAAACCAAATAAAACTATCAAAACCACATTATTATAAACTGAAAACCTGTATAAAAAAGCCCCCAAAAAACATGCTACATGCTATTTTCCAAGCAATTAACACATTTTTTTTAATTTTGAGAGACCATGTATGAACTTTGCAATATATGTAAGTATAATAATATTTTTTTTTTCGAATGCATCCACTGAAATGCATTATAACATAAAATCGCATACCTGATTAATATATATATATATATTATTTTTTTGTTTAGTATGTCCTGAGTAAAATATTTAACACAAAAGATGTTTACATATAGTCCACAAGACAAAACAAATAGCACAAATTATTAAAATAACTCCTCTCAAAAGTTTGAGAACCCTTGGTTCCTGATAATGTGTGCGGTTACCTTGATGAACTATGACTTTTAGATGAACTATGATTTTTTTTTCTTTTCCTTTTTTGTTCTAAACAGTTAAACTGAGCACTTTTCTTCAGAAAAATTCACCAGGTCCTGCAGATCCTTCAGTTTTCCAGCATCTTTTTTAAAACCCTGCTCTTAATGCATTGTCTTTCCTTCTGGAGCATCTGTGAATGTTTGAACGTTTTTAATAGTTGTGTTTGAGTCCCTAAACTGTCCTCATTGTGTCCTCATAGTCACTGCTAGAAAGGGTTCAAATATGCAAAAGATGCTGGAAAACTGAAAAATATGCAGGACCTGGAGGATTTTCTTAAGAACAGTACTCTGTTAAACTGTTCAGAACAAACAAGGGACTCTGCACAACTGTCACAAAATGAAAAAATAAATAAATAAAACTGTCATAGATCATCCAGGTAACCACAAACAGTATCAAGAACCAAGATTTCCTAAACTTTGGAGGGGGGTTATTTTAATAGTTTTTGCCATTTTTCTTTTTTGTCTTGTGTAGTACGTATACGTAAACATTTTTTGTGTATATATTTTACATACTAAACAAAAAATAACAGGTATTTTGTAGAATATCTCTTATTTTGGTTTATCACATTTTCAAGGATTCTGCAAGGGGTTCCCAAACTTTTGTATAAAACTGTATATATATATATATAAAAATAAATAAAACAGTTCCTTTTTTTCTCACATGTAAAATCAAGGTTTTGACCTGTGACTGAACTTGGTCACTTTGTTAGTAGAGGGGCCCCAGGGTCAATATCAAGACACGTGTGTCCCTGACTGGCCGGACGACATCTGATGAGAGCCCATTTGCAACAAAGGCCTTGCAGGATAAATGAGAAAGGTGAAGGATGGGGCAAACACACACAGACTGGCTGTTCTCACACACAAACAAACAGTCAGAAACTCACAGATAATGACAGTCTCTAACACTTTACTTTATTACTACTTATGAGTGAGACAGGAAACTGAATGTTACTGTATTTGGTCTGTGGCTGAAAGTAAAGAAAATTAAATGCAGAGGATGCTCACAACTTGAGCAGATAATTACCATTTTTTTTACGTCCAAATTGCCCTCAGAGAGCTTTTTACCCGCATAGTCAATAGCTTGACGGAAATTGCTTACTCATTTAAAGAGATTTTTAGGCATGCCGCCAGACCTTTAACAGGTTTTAGTGCTATTAAGCTGAAGTGCTTTTAACAGAATTATAGGATTTGATTTCTGTTTTGAAACTTCAAAATACAAATTAAAAAATATGTACAGGATAAACCTTCAACAGTTTGTTAAAATTGAATATTTTGTCACTAAGTTAAATTTAATTTATTAAATTAAATTCAGGTCTTAGAAACATGAGGGTAAATAATTGATGATGGATTTTCTATTTTAATGTAAACTATATCTAATCTTTCATAAACGTTCAATAGAGTTTAGGCATGTGTGCAAAAAGCTTAAGACAGCGGACTGAAGCGTTTTTCCTGCTGTGTCTGAGTGAAGATCAGAAACAAGCTGAGCAGTGTAGAATTGAGGAGATTAAAGTGGAGAGTTTGTGTTTAATAGGCTACTCTGCCTCCAGTGCGTTGTGCTCTCGCTGTGTTGTGAAATTTACTTTGGCGGCCCTAAAATCGCTTCTGTGAGAACCACAGCAGCTGCATTGATGTACATGCTGCCCCACATGACCTGCATCCAGCGTCCACAATATTGCCTTTCTAGACAGATTGGAAAAGAACATGAGAGGAGAAGGGGGCCCTTAAATCCTAATAGCCAGTAAAGTTTCGTTACATACTGTATATATCTAAGCTATTTTTCTTAGGTGTTGTAACAAAGTGTAATATTCTTTATTTTATTAATTTATATAGTTTTATGAACTTTGTTTCAGATGTTAAAGACAAATGTTGATAAACAAAAGGGATATAAAGTCATGTAAATTATATTAATTCAATATTACGGTAATATTCATATAATTTGATATCAAAGGCTGAGATCTTAAAGTTAATCTTGAAATTTTTTGTACTTCATTATTAATTTTTTTCATTGTTATTGTTATTGTTGTTTGTTTATTATTCATTTATGTTTGAACTATATCAAAAAAGAAAAAAAACTCCACTTTTGATAGTTCATTTATTACAGACAGTATGCAGTCAAAACATCATAAACATACATACATTGACAGTGACCACAACATTTAGAGACAGACTGTGTTAGGATTGTATTGCCATGAAAAGATTTATGTGCTCTTATTTAGTAACACTGTTTTATATTTAGTCTCTCTGTCTTGCTATCTGCCCTTCTTTTTCTGTCTCATCCTCTTCCTCTTCCTCTTTGTTTTTTGTTAGCCTGAGGATATTTAGGGGCTGCATGAGAGTTGCATACTACCATAAATCTGTCTTTGTTCTGCAATTGTTTAAGACTATTTAATGAACTTGTCACACTGTAGGCGTTGCCTTGTGTCTGTGTCTATATGTGTCCATGTGCCTCTTTATGTTTACCTTCTGTCTCCCTTGTGCTGTCCTCATCATCTGTAACCCCGCCCTTGTAATCAATGATCACTCCTTGCCAGCCGTTTGTGTCCAGGTGTTCCCCATTATCCCTTGATTGTGTCTAGTATTTAAACAGTGTCTTGTTCAGTGCCCAGTTGTCCGTCGATAAAGTTACATGTGTTTTGTCCAGCTTTGCGAAGCTAGTTGCACTTCCTTGTTTCTTTGTTTTCTTGTTTTAATAAATGTCCAGTTTGCACCTTAGTTCTTGGCTCTGTGTTCTCCCTGCTCACGAGGAAGCGCAAGCGCGAGTTTGTTCAGCGTCATCGTGACAGAACTAAAGGAAAGGCAAAACTACTAATAGCCTTAAACTTGACCTCAATGGACAAATTATCCTTGCAGTGTCCACTGCTGCTAGTCAGTCCACCTCATGTGGTGACAGGTGTGGTCCCATTACTTCAGGGTAGATTGTGCACAAATAAGAGGATTATTGGGATCCTGTGATGTCATTGCTTCGGGCAGTAACATTTCACCTGGCTGTGACCCTTCTCTTCCTCTGTTCTTAATTCTCTTGGTTCACAATATCAATTTCAACATCACAGTCAAGTGCATTTTCGGATAAATCTCATGGAGCAGCTTGAAAATATGCACATTTATTTATAAGTTAAATGTTTTTGAGACAGAGTCCATCTTTTCAAATCATGTTCCTACAAGAAAGAAAGTGCCATATGGGCTCAAAGTTGCACGTGAAGCACATGATGCCATTTGTTAAGGAAGGGTGAATGGCAGATGGCTCAGCCCTTGCCAGGCTACAAAGATTGGGCATCCTGAATGGCATTCACACTCTCTGTGAGGGCTATTGTCACAATCAGACACTCAATGAAGCAATGCTTCTACAAAGTGCCAGCGAATAATGATTAAAGAGAGACATTAGTCAGTTCGGTAGGTTAAGCGATACATTGATCCAAAAGGAATTGTGGCTACAACATTTAATGCATTAACTTCTGTTAATTATTGTGTTTTTTTGTTTGTTTGTTTTTTTTACATATATGTTTTTATTATTATAATGTATATTTATATATACTTTTATGCAAGATTGAAAACTTTTATGCAAGACTCTCCATAATCAATATAATATAATATAATATAATATAATATAATATAACCTGATTATCAATAGATTAATTAAAACATAGCTCACAATTTTTGGGTTCAATTTAATCTTTGACTTAAAAAAAAAAGGTTTGGCACTACAATCTTGCTAGATCTCAAATGGTTTACATCATATATATTTTTTACCAATACATACTATGCAATGTATGATGCTTACTGAGCATAATTTGTAACTTGTAACTTACGAAAATGTACTTTTTAAAACCTTTTAAAAGTTTTTTTTTTTTTGTATATCATTATAGTGTAACATTAAGTAAACTCACGCCAATTCTTTAGCTGTGAACAATAAAACATGCATTGTATTAACTGAAAGAATCAAATTATGCAGCACTTTTACACATTTTAATTTAAAATTTAGCATTAAAAGGACCCCATTTTCTCTATTTTTAAATAATACCTTGGTAACTTTCAGTCAGTCCTAAATTTATCTGAAGGGCACACCTCAGCTGCCGCTCTATCAGTCTATAACTTCTGGCTAAATTTTCTTAGAGCTTACACAGAGTGGTTTTACAATGGATCGTGTA
Source organism: Enteromius viviparus (assembly GCA_032353835.1). Classification (NCBI taxonomy): domain Eukaryota; kingdom Metazoa; phylum Chordata; class Actinopteri; order Cypriniformes; family Cyprinidae; genus Enteromius; species Enteromius viviparus. Next base: position 10,067,447 of record JAUCNO010000548.1, on the reverse strand, counting down.
GCCAGTTCTGGGTCTTCCTTTACCGCCTAATTGAGCTGTACTGCAGGCAACTCAGATTACTTTGGAAATTTCCAAAAAAAAAAACAGATGTCCATACTTGTGAATATGCGTATATTGGGCCTGTCTCCATTCCAAGTGCTGAGTGGAATCTTTTGTTGGCTTTTGTCATGAGTGTGTTCCTATATGTTACAGCATCTGTTATTTTATACCTTATACCCACCGGGGCTTTGCGCTCACAGATGGCAGACATACATTGTGAATAAATAAGCATATTGCGCATTGTTTGGAAGATTTCATACTTAATCCAACTTGCTAGTGCCACTGCCAAGTTCAGTGAAGTAATTTTCCTGTTCATTTCCTCTGACGAAGGAGAGCTATGGGTCAGGGATCTCTTCCATCTGTCTGAAAAAATTTACTTCACACTTGTTATCAAACCTAAAGCTAAAGCTGATCTCTTTTGGGAGCTTTGTTTTTCAAAATCCAGTAAGTGAATTTCATAAAAATCACTGAAAATTTGTGGGGGATCACAAGATCAATTTTGGCCTTAAGACCACTCTGCAGTCCAGTCCAAGATATGCACTGTCCACTGTGGGTCACTGGAGCTGCACATAAACAACACCAACATCAAAAGAGAGTAGTGCAAACAGAGCAAAGATCAAGGAGGTCCTTGCCACACACATATCGATTCTCCATTACCTCATGTCTGCTGTCATTACTGGCCGACCCACAAGGGTACAATCAACCTGAGTGGTCTTAATGTTTCATTCAATCTATATGCATGCTAATACTACCTTCAGACAGAATTTAGTAAAACACATCACCACATATTCTAATACATAAAAATAACATAATAAAGAGTTGATTTTTCTATTTTCAAAAGGGTCCCATTTTCACACATTTACATTATTGCGGCAACTCCCCTCCTATAGCCTGTCTTGAAAGACCTGTTTAGTTCCTGCTTTAGTAATACCCATCCTTCTGAAATATGACATGTTCTCTGATTGGTTAGCTGGCCCAGTTCACTGTAGTTGAGAACAGCTTAGAGAATTCATCTATTCAGATGTAAATATTAATGATGGCGTCAGTTTTGCCATGCCTATTCGAGCCTGATTCATAATTATTTTTATTATTATTTATTTGGTAACACTTTATTTCGATAGTCCATTTAGACATTCTACTAACTATAAGTAACTTTCAAGCTACATGTCAACTAATTTTCATTAATTCACAACTATATGTCTAACTCCAACCCAGTCTCATACAAAAACGTACCCTGACTACGTTGGTCCAAAGTGCAAAACGTAGAGGCGTTACAATAATGGCCCTTAAATTGTATGACTGTTACGTTTTTTTGTCACGCTTTAGCTGTGATCCACGCACGGATTTGGATTCAAATATTGTGTAATGATATTGCCATTATTGTATTGGGGTGTTGTCACGCCCCCAGGCGTCCCATGTGACTTTTGTGTATGTTTTCAGTTCTTGTCCATGTGCTTTCTGTTTATTTTCATTTGTTCTCCCCATGTGCTCTTGTCATTTGTAACCCCGCCCTGTTTAATTGTCTCCCCAGGTGCTGTGAGTTTTTGTGTAATTAGTTTGTATATTTAAGCGTGTCTTTTTCAGTCTGTGTTATCCTTGATTAACGTTTCGTTTGTGGTGTATGCACTGGATGTTTTTGTCAGCACAGATCCTGCGATTTCGTTCAGCTTGTTTTTGTACCTTTTTGTTTATTAAATACTTTTTCGCACTCTAGTTCAGCCTGCCTTGCCTCTGTCCGCTGCGAAGCGGGATCGCGACCAACACATCACAGCAGCTCGAACGCACTCGTGACACAAACCAATCAAGAAAAACTGTTATAAAAAACATTCAACACTTTCTCACTCCAACTCTTTACATTTAGACCCTTTTTGTCGTTTTTTGAAGCTCAGGGTAGCCCTTTTTAGTCACTTTTTGACGTTAGGGGTTCTCCGTTGTTTTAAATAGGAAACTCTAAGTGTCAATATGCAGACGCAATATTTTTATTTTATTTAATCATCATACTTAACAGATATATTGGGTAAAAACAATGGCATTATCACATATACGCAGGGGTGTGATATTTCAATTTAAACAGTCAAAACAGTTTTATTTAAAATGATACTATTTACACATTTATGAGCATGTAACCCTACATCTGTCAATAAAACACAAGATTTAGCAGGCAGTACAACCACTGTCTTAATTTATTTGAAAGATAATTATATTCCAATTATTGATTTGTGAGAGGAATAAATGTTTTCCGTGCGCTGCTGCAGTGTGTGAGCAATTTTAGAAAAAATGCAGCTACAAGAATCCTTACAGTAACGTTAGTTGTGAAGTACTATTGGCTCTTGTGTGTCTCGTGATCCATTGTGTCATGCTATGGGACGGGAGTATGTTTTCTGAATGAGATGACAGTGCGTGAAAGGAGCAGGTTCATTTTTAGAGATTAAAACCTTTGTATGGCTTCAGAAGACGTGGATTGTGACGTATTGTAATGTATTTATACCACTTGTTAATGATTAGTTTGTGCAATAAATAAAAAAGAAAATAAATAAATTGGGGTTTGGTGCTGAAATAAAAGTAAAAAAAAAATATATATAAAAAATGTATATATGTATGAAAACCATTACATTAAGCAAAACAACTAAAAGAAATCGAGGACCCTACACGTCGAAAAGCGACTAAAAAAGGGCTACCTTGAACTTCACAAGAAAAGGGTCTTGACCAAGCGTCAAAATGTGACGATTTGGAGTGAGACTGTGTTGAGTGTTCATATATGGTATGTTTGTGTTAAGCTGCCTTGTAAGTTTTCTGACCCCCTACATGTGTATTTTGCTTTTTATTTTTGGACAATTGTACTCAACATGCCTAGTGTGAGTACACCATATACAAAACATCAAGAGTGACATAATTTCTTTATTCAGTGCTGGGAAACTTAATTCCTATCACCAGCTATGTTTCCATCCACCTTATTTTCATGTGTATATCGGCACATTGCATAAAAAAGAGCATTCTAAAAATCTGCATAAAAACGTATTTACTGAATTGGGTATAGATCAGTTCTTTGTCCAATAAAAAGATATGCATAATTACAATGGAAACACATTTACTGCATTAATCTCCCAATGTGCATCAAGACGTCACATGACCTTGCTCGAACAGATAATGTGGTACGAAAAAGTGACTGGTATATTTGAGTTCATGACAAGGTCCAAACATTTTTAAATGTAATATATGAGAAAGAAGTGTTACTTAAAGAAGTCCCATCTCTGATAATTACAGTCTTTACCCTCCTGTTCTCACTAACATGAACTAACACTTCAGGAGCATCTTACACTGCTCAATAACTGATCTTCAAACTTTAAACAGATAAGATTGTGAAGTAAAATACTCTTTTAACGCCCAGTGACTAAATTACTTTCATCTTGTGTCACTTCACACTTCATGATATTAACACGCTTATTAAAAAATATATATATATATACATTTTTGTAGATGCGGAAATATTTTTTGTGTGAATTTAAGAAACTTATTCTGTCAGCAGACTTTTTGTGTAACAGATCCTGGACATGTTTTGGCTGCTTGGGAGGCTAAACACTAACTCACTAAAAACAGAATTTAAAATGCATGCAGGACACTATAGAATGTATTAATATCATATATATATTATTTTGGAAAACAAAGTTGACTAATGCTCTTTTGTTATGATTAAACAGCTCTCTAAAGCTTCCTCTTATTTCACTGGAAATATAGCTGCATGTCTTATTAGATAATATCAGATAATAGCCAAATAGTTTAGACAAGAAGGGTTCAGAAAGAATAGATTTAAGCTCATTTGGTCTCATCAGGTATTGAGATGATAGACAGCAGCGTATTCACTGTAATCCTGATTATATCTGATTCTGTCAGGACAGTCTTTCT
>JAUCNO010000548.1:10043421-10063405 GCA_032353835.1 Enteromius viviparus | reverse complement strand
GGGCCATTATTGTAACCCCTCTACGTTTTGCGCTTTGGACCAACGTAGTCAGGGTACATTTTTATATGAGACTGGGTTGCTAACTCTCAGATTAGACTGTTAGGACTAAGTTTAGGGTTAGTAGAATAAGTTGACATGTACTTGCAAAGTCTCTGATAGTCAGTAGCCTGTAATGTGTTTAGGACCCATCAAAAAAAGTGTTAGGAGGTATTAAGCTGACAGTCTACCAATACTCTAATTACTGTTAGTTGACATGTAGTTGCACTTACTGTTAGTAGAATATCTAAAGTGGTCTATCAAAATAAAGTGTTACCATTTATTTTACTTTTTTTTCTTTTCTTACAGTTTCCTACTCCAACTTAGGAAGTCCAAACTAAAGGGTTTTGGAACCATACTTGGGGAACTTTTCCATGGAACTTTTCTTTGTATTGTTGTGCGGTTGCTCAGGGTGTTCTTTGATATGTTGCTATGCAGTAGCACATTAAAATGTGGATCTAGTTAGAAATCCATGTTATACTTCTGCATTTTATGCATGGCAATTTGTTTGTATATGATCTGTCATGTAGCATTTTTGACCTCCCTAGGTGAGATTCTGTGGTTTGCCTCCCTGTGAAATTATATATCTGAATGTGTGAAAGTATGTATGTATCTGCATGCATTAGCTAACCATCCTCACTGGATCCATTCACAGTTCTGGCCTCTGGAAACTCTTGTGTGGAATCTCCGGAATGTGCCACATCTCTCGCTCTCTTCTCCGGCCCTTTTTTCTCCTGTTGATGTGTGGGGCTTGTTGAATATTAACCTTGTGGAACTAGACTTGACTCCTAAGGCCTCAGTCGCCAAGTTCAAGGTGTTTCCAGGAACACAACATGTTCACAGCTGAGGTCACACAGAGTCTTTACACGTGAGCATCTCAAACATGGGAACGCTGAGCCTCCTTCTCTTTTCCTCCAGTGTAAATGATCATAAGGACCTACAAATTATGTAACACACATTAACACAATTTCTCATTCACACAGCAATTTCTAACACTGTAACATCCTGGAAACTTATGGAATCCTCTCTGTTTCTGCCCCATATCTTGTGTATTGTAACTTAAACCTTAAAAATTTGAGTTTACTCAGATGATTTAGGAAACTTTTTCTTACTGTTTAAGTGAGTAATGCTGGCAACAAAACTTGTTTTATCATGTTCACCCAATGTGGTCTTTCCATTGCATAAACATAAGCACAAATAACTTAAAAGGCAAATAGACTTAACTATTTCAATTGATTGTGTCTTTTATATTTCAGAATTTCAGCTTCAGTTCAGAATTTCAGTTCAGCTTCAGTTTCTTGTTGCATCTCACTTGGTTGAGCTGTAGAGAGTCTCAAGTCCAGCACATGGGTCTTAAGGCCAATCGTCTGGTAAAGATTCCGTCAATTATAGTAGATTGTCTAAGGAGAGCAATGGACATGTGTCTGTACTAAAAGATAACATGAGACAATTAGAATCATGTTTCAATCATGTTAATCATGTTCCTAGCATTGCAACCCGTTTTAAACCTGTCTATTTTATCAAAATCAATAGTTTTGCTATTCATGCTTTAAGTCTTTTGAGGAAATTAATGACTGTTTGAGTAGCGTTGTGTGAGTTTGTGTGTGTCCGAAAGAATTACACAGCAGCTGTGTGTGCCTGTCAGCGAACAGAGACAGCTTCCTGGTAAGACACACAGCAGATTTACAGCAAAGTCAGGGCAGGATGCCCTACAAGGCCTGCCGGAAGCTTTTGTGTGTAAGTGTGTGTTTGAGTGTGTGCTCTCATCCTAGAAGCTTCTACAATGATGTCATTGTTAGACTACTGTTTCTTTAATGAAAAAGACTGTGTGTGTTTCTGTATGTGCGCAGTCCTATAGGAGAGGTGACATCAGCCCGCAGTACCAAATGTCCATCAGCTGTTTGATTTCCTGTTTAATACAATGAACAATGAGTCTTCTTCTACTTTATGCATGTCAGCTATAACTGCCACTGAACTTGCACCTTATAGCCATCCCCTTATTTTGGTTATATATATATATATATATAAAAGCAATCCAATAATTGTTTTAGAAACATTACTGACAAAATCTGTATCTTTATATTTTGTCATGGTAATCACTGAACAAACTGGAAACAGAGAACAATGGTTGACTCACCAAAAAGAATCAACTTGTTACAGACATTAATTCAAAATCTGAAGTACAATGATTGTGATGTCCTTTACTCACTAAAAACTCATTAGTTATGCATTTAGATTGTGCTTTACATGCATGCTTTATTTACTTACAAATAATAAAAAAAAATTTATTAGAGTCATTAATTTGATAATTAATGCCAATTCAATTAATACCAGAAAACAATATATATATAAAAGCAAGAAAAAAACTATGAGAACTCATGTTTTCCAATCATTGTATTTTAGTGCGGTATAATGAGGTCCTTTCCCTTAATGTCCTTGATTAAACATTATAGTTGGGTATATGTGGGGTTTGGATGTTTTAGCTTCTACCATAAAGCTGACAGACTTCTCTTGTTCAGTGTAATGGTGGAAGACCCCTCGTCTCCCAATCTTCCTCCTCCCTCCATTCCTTCTTCCTTTCCTTACAGAGCTGCTCTTTCACAGTAAAAAAAAAGAGTCATTCAGTGCCTGTAGTGGCGCGTGATTATGACCCACAGCCTCAATAATCGCTAACTCATGGAAACAAACAAACAAAGAGTTACAACCATGCTACTGGAGACAAAGACACAAGCGTTCAATCTGTTCATATTTTAACTCTGAATGAGCCTGTTTTTTTTTGTTGTTTTTTTAAGAGAAGAAGCACTTGATTCCATAGAATCTGAGCTAATTTTTAAAGGCTTTATATTTTTGTACATTTTACAGTTGCAATGGCAATTCAATTACAAACAGCACTAGTTTGATAAAATCACTTACCGTGTATATTCAGAGATTAAAAAGTTTTGGTGTAGCATATTAGCTCATTAAGGGAAATGTATATAATTGGTATGGTCTATAAATAATAATAACAATAATAATAAATGTTTTGTTTAGCTGAATGGATGATACTTGCATCGACTCATTGGTGGCCCAGATGCAGTCTCAAAGTTTTCAAGGTTTTGGATTTGCAATTATGCTCTTCTTGGTTTGAAGAGAGACGAATTCCAAAGATGTCCTGACTCTTGATAATGATTGGGAGTTTCTTCCCTGTGTAGAAGGTGGAAAAGATTTAAGAGAGAGCGATTGGCTGAGATCTGAGGATCTTTGCTTTAAAGGAAAGCCAAGGCCACAAAGCCTGGCATGAAACTTTGCGATGTTTCTTATAGTGTCTCAAAGAACTGCTGACTGCGTTACATCAAGGCCCACTAGATGCACCTACTCTAGGGCTTAGCCAGGAGACAAGAGTCCAGCGTCCAGAAAGAAAAAACTAGGCAGGTCACTGAAGAAAAGGCTTTCTGAACTCTCTGGAGATCACAACTCTTGAGGGTCAAAAAGCCAACAGTGTGCATGAGGGAAATTTTTATGGCTCTTTGTTTCTGGTAATTTACATATGCACTGGTTTGGAGGCTGATATACAAATTAGAAGAGATTATAAGAACACTGAATGTTGCAATGATATTAATTATAATATATACACTCAATTAGATTATGTGATCAAGTCCAAACACGCCAAAAGTGATATTAACTCATGATATATCATGAACATGCATAGAACAGTACACATAACAAAAGATAATATACAGAACAATGAAGGCCAATTCTTCACCACACAGACTAGTCTATTGGAGTTTGTTGGATCAGTGTGGTACCCCTGTCAGATGTTGGTTGGAGTTGGTTATCATTTAAATTACAACAAACAATAGCCAACAACTTCACCAATAGCCCCTTTTGTTTAATTTAACGTCTTTACATGTGAATAATTACACACAAATACATTTTTTCAGGATTTTGTTGCTGGTAATAATCAAGCGAAGTGAGTATTTATGGATTGTGAATTTAGTATTGTCCATTTTTCCCCCAGTCAGTGGCAGTTGTTCAGTGTCTGTTGGTTCAGTGTGAACATGACTCTTATGAAAAATAAGAGTCATGATATGTAAGAAAAATAAGAATGTGAATAACTTATGAAAAATAAGAATGTGAATTGGCCTTAACAATATACACAATGACCTGGGGATGTGCATTAGAGGAAAGTCATGGACAAAGTGTCTAACTAATGAAAAGAGTAATGTCCTATTGCAGTTTGTTTCTGTTTTAGAGAGAAACACGTCAGAGGGAAATTCTCTCTACATACCTTTGGGTCATAAAGTTTTTCTGTGTATTGGGTGAGGGGTCTGTGATTTAGATTACTTAATCTGTGAATCTCATTAGATTACTTAATCTAATGAACAATTGTGCCTCTCTAATAGGTTTAAATGTTAAAATGGCATGTAGCTAAACTTAAAGATACTACAAAAATTATATGTTACATGAAGTTATAGAACCTAAACTTACGGTAATACCTTATGTCAATCAATCATCACCTTTATTTATACAGCGCTTTTAACAATACAAATTAGGTCAAAGCACTGAAGAGTATCAAATTGGAGAATTGGAAATTGGAGTGCCAGTAATGTATAATGACAATATTAAACACTAAATTTTTGACCACATTATTGAATGGACATATGTCGTTTTCTAGATCAGCTCATTTTTAAATAGGATCTTTGTAATCAAATCAATGATAATCGCTAGAAAATTAGTGCCCCCAACTAAGCAAGCCAGTCAGTGTTGATAGTCCATTTTAGAAATTCTACTAACAGTAGGTTACTTTGCAACTACAAATCATCTAGTAGTCATTAAAGTTTTGAAGATTAGTAGAAGATTAGTATACAGTATATGTCAACTTATTCTACTAATCCAAACCTACACTAACATCTACTTTTAGAGTTATTAGACATATAGTCACAAGTTAATGAGAATCAGTTGACATGTAGTTACAAAGTTACTTATAGTAGAATGTTTAAAGTGGATTATCAAAATTAAGTGTAACCAAACTGTTAACCAGAAGTAACCAGACACAAACCAGAAGTTCGACTTGATTAAACAGTAGTCACACAAATGGTAACATTTACTGTATAGCTTGAATAAATAATTTTTCGTACAGAATTAATAAACAGTGGTTTCACAAAACTATGAGCTGCAAAGTTCTGCTTTTAAACATTTTAGGAATATCTTATATATATAGTATCTAATACAAGTGAGATGTATTCCTTCTTTATTTAGTTTGTGAAGTAAACTAAAGCAAATGAACTCATTGCCCTTTTGGTCTGTTTGTGGGGTAGTGTGTGTGGTTCTGAGTCACAATCTGTCACTGGTGTGAGTTTTTGCCACTCTTTCATGGATTGTGAACTCTAACAACATTCACATTCAAAGACAGAGACAGAGTTGCAGCGGTTGTGACCAATTTAGGGCTCTTTTTATGATCTGGGTTTTTTAGTCTTCTGTAAGGAAAGAATAGGAGGCAGAAGTACGAACGTCACAAAGCCTCTGAGATACGTGATTCTGAACCCACAGGTATTCCACAGCACCACAGAACAGCTTTTGGGCAGTCTGTCCAACACACACAAGCACATACTTCTGGCTTCCACATTCCTGTGTTTGTGTGCTCTTTTACCAGTTAGGAAGGAAGTGTTAAGTGATAAATTTGAAAGAATGTGGCATTAAAAGCGCTCCATTATTCTTTTAACGGAGGGCAAACATTAAAAAAAGTAACATAGAAAAGTAATTATTAAAAGAAAAAATTCTGTCATCATTTCTAAACATTAATGACTTTTGATGATCTGTATTTAATTAAAGTTAAGTCCAATTTTCTTTTGAATTTCATTTTATAGTTATATACCTTTTTCCAAAGCATTTTCTTGTGTTCCACAGTAGAAAGAATGTCAGACATGTTGAGAGTAAATAATAACATAGTTTATTTTTTTAGGTGAACTATTCCTATAAATATGTGTGAATGTGATTGTAGTAGATAAATGCCAAACCAAGCGGTATCTGAAAACAAAACGCCTGTTTTTTTTGAGAACTAACTTCACTTTTCTAAACAATCCTTTCATTGACCTTGGCCTGTAGGTCATTTTTAGAGGATGTTTCTACTAATGTTTGACCACAAGTGTCCTTAACAGTATTTCTAGTGTTTTAGATGTTTTAAGTCAAACAAATATCCTTTTGTAAAATAGTTTGCTTGAATAAAAGTGCAGATAAATGGGATGGCCAATTCACATAAATGTTGGATAAGTGTTGTAAAGTTTGTCAGTTGAAAAAAAAAACATTATGCTAATGTTTGCAGAAGAGAAGAATTGAAGAAAAAAAAAAGCAATGAGGTTACTTCATCAGCAGTCTATTCAAATAATTTGTCAGAAGTTTCACCTACTGCATGTTTGGGATTTCCCTAAAATGTTTACCACATTTCTGTGCTAGTTTCTATTACTTTCAACTTTCTTAATGATTATGCCTCTTTGGGTATGAAAATTATCTAATCAGCTGATCTCACAGGAACACCTTTAAGTTCATGCCTCTTAGTGGTTTAACTTATTAACTCCAGTGTAAACCAGACTGAAACTTTTTCTTGACCACACTTGTCCAGTTTTAGCAGGGTATATCCCCCAAGCTCATTCAAACCACAGGGGGTTTCTCTTCAAGCACAAGTGCCCTGCAAATATCAATTATCACTTTTATCCCCCACAAAAATAACAATTTCTGAGGCATTGCACAGTAAATGACAGCAGGGAGAGTGGCCGGTTCCTTTCCCCATGTTATCGTCCAAAACTCACTCTCATTCACACCATCTCTCTCTTCCTTACCTCCAAGTGAGCCACATGGGTGTCTGGCTCAGAACAAAATACTGAAGGACAACAGACATGAGAAAACACACCCCCAGGCTTCACTTACAAAATTATCTTCTAGACAAATACACACAAAAGAAGAGCCAGCTTTTCTATTGCTTTGAAAAGTCTTTGAGATATGCTTTGCAGCTTGAAGCAGTGCAAAAAAATTGCCAACTGAGAAACTTCATGCTGTGAGATTCTCAAGTACTGCACAGACTCTAACTCACACCTGCAGAACACTTCATCAAGCATGGTGACAACCTCAAGAACACAGAATTTGCTGCTTTACCTAAATATTTTTAGTCTCACTGCGCAACACTGTGTCCTGGATGCAGTCCATCAAGAAATAAGTAAAAAAAAAAAAGCAAAAACATTAATACACTCTGACATCATCATCTACTGCAAGCAAGGATACACAGCCAATGTCAAAAATAAATAAATAAATGGTGGTGATGAAATGTGACTGTGTTGTCACCACACATCTTCTGCATCTTGGCCAAAAAGCTGCTCTTGAACACATGAAAATGACAGCCATGTTTTCTCTCTCTCTCTCTCTCTCTCTCTCTCTCTCTCTCTCTCTCTCTTGCTCTCTTTTGTAATAGATATGCCTATAATCAAGAACAAGGCATTTATAGCTGTATTTATAAACTGGTTACTAATGACTGTTGGAACAGTGCTTTATAAAGGATGAACTAACTGACTAATAATAATAATGTTTAGTTATTAATTGTAAGGGTTCCCCATCTCTTATAAAATGACTATGTGTGTGTACATCCAAAATTATTATTTAGTGTAAAATGAGCTGTTACCTCTAAAAATATGTTTTGTTTTAGCATTTCAGTCTTTCCTCCATTTAAAGTATTTAAAAATAAAACAGTGTCTGATCTTTCATGCACTGCATCGCTAGCATTATCATTAGCCATTTTGGTTTTTAGGCTACAGGTTACAGCGTTGCCTTCCAATGGCTTTGCTATTACTTTACACATATAAAACATATACAAAGGAGTGTTTGCAAGACATTTTTACACTATTTTATTTATATAATGCAATAAGAAATTTCTCAGGCATAATGAAATGAGAAATGCTAGATCGGTCTCTCTTGCCAACGGACCCAACACTAATTCTACATGCTGAAACCGGACTAACTCCCATCAGTTCCTGTAGGGCCATTGTCCTGCAGAGATTAGCTCCAACACTAATGAAACACATTTGAACCAGCTAATCAAGGTCTGCAGTATTACTATAAACTATAAACTAGAAGGAGCTACACTCTCCAGGACATTAGCCCTCCAGGAGCAGAGTTTTACACATGAGCCAGAAATCCCACATTAATGCCACTCAACACAATTGGGAATTTAAGCAACAGCTACTAATTTAACAGCAACAGTGTTCTGGCAGTCTTTAACTGTTACTTCTTGATGTAAAACTGTAACCATATTCTATTGGAGAATATGCCATATTAAGAACATCCCTGTTGAAAAAAACAACAACAAATGTTGGTTAGGTATGTTTTAAAGTATACTGGCTGGTTTTAGCTGGTTCTTAGTTGGTCACAAGCTGGTTTAAGCTGGTCATGTGCTGGTCCTAAGCTGATCCTAAGCAGCTGCTCAAGACCAGGTTAAACCAGCTGAAATCAGCTGCCATGCTTTAGAACATACCTAACCAGCATATGCAACACAGCCTCACAACCAATTTATATGTTTTCATATGAATAGAAAAATTGGTGCTAATTCATATAAATTCTACACTCTGGATTTTGTACGATTTGTCTAAACTTAAGTGATGGGTAGGTTAAGGGGCAGGGTTAGGTGTAGGTCATTCGCACAAATTCATGCGATTGTATTGAATTGAATTGTACGAGTTCATACGAATTTAAAATATGCACGAATTGCCATGAGGGCTGGCATATGCTATGTTTTTTAGTATAATTGTAATTGTCTGAATCATTTAATGTCAAAAACAACCATTGTTTTGCTTTTTTAAATTACTTTTTGTTTACATTGTCAACTGGTTAAATGACCATATTTATATCGTTGCTTAGCATTTTTTCCATTCATTGACTACAGCAGTTAACATTTTACTTACTGACACCATTACCATTCTAATTGCATACCAATGCCTTGGTAACTACTGCTTGCAAATCTCAGACAACCCAAAGAACACCATAGCACCTACTTAGCAATGGCCTGGCAATCATTCTGAGGATCTTATTAGCCCTTTAGCAATACCCTAAAAACAACTCTGCAATCGTATACAGTAGTGTCACCAAGTCACATTAAGTCCCCCTTATTTGTATAGTGCTTTATACAATAAAGATTGTGTCAAATCAGCAATGTCTCCAGAACAGCAAAGGTGACAAATTTTCACCAGTAAGCATCACATTTAAAGGGGAAAAAAAGTAGAAATTTAGTTTGACAATTATTGCACAACAATTCATGTAATGTGCAAAGCAGTGGTGTAAAACAAGCTTGAAGTTTTGGCAAAGCTCCAGTGAACTTTATCTTAACATCTTATCTTAGCTCTGATTACTGATTACATATGCTCGTGACACAGACAACTGTGAGCCTCAGCTGACAGTGCCGCTGATGTCCTGATGTGTGCACAGCACTTTTAAAGCAATTTTGTTTCATCTTTATTGAGGACACTCTGATGCAGACACACACACAAACAAACCGCAGCGCTTGTTTTAGGTGCGACTGATGTTGATCTTACAGGGTTAAAGCGCTGGATTCTTAGAAACTGACACAGTTACAAAATGCAGACATCATTACTAAGAGGCACAATGTTTGGTTGTAACCGCTGTTCTGAGATAGTCTGTTGGGATTACTATAATAAGATGAAAGGTGTGCTGGGTTGATCTCGCTGAGAGAAATGTCTGCAGACAGGTTTAGCACAAGGAAGTTGATGCTTTTTTGGGGGCCATGGCGAACTTCCTTTACTTTGAGATATGCTGTAGTGATCTGAAAATATAACCACAGGAAGTATTTCTCGACTTTGAGTGAGACTTCTTCATAATTTTGTGTATGAATAGCATGAAAAAAAATGCTGTTTGACTTTCACCCCAGCAAGCTGAGCATTCAGTTAGAGTTTCTGTAGGTAAGTTTCTGAGTCACATTATTTTATTATGTGCGTAGTATCCTCTAACTCATTTATGTAAAACATAAAAAATCTGAGAATGAAAACAGCTAAAGTAAGAATTAAAATGCATAAGGACACCTAGTCAACAACTATAATTAGAAATTAGTGGTGCTTGTCAACCAAAACTATACTTATATTTATTTACTTTGTGTTAATGTACGTTTTTATCAAATGCTAGTTGTTTAATTAATTTATCAAGACATTTTATCTGTACAAACTTCAGCTGAATCAGAAGAGAAAGGATGAATTAGCACTTCTGGTCACTCGGTGAGACTCCTGGCACTCTCTTCTCTTACTAAACTAACGCTACCGCTTTCACACACTGTTTTTATGTTTATAATCTCTCCACTTGAGGGTTTTCCTTCCCTCCCTCTCTCACTGTTCTGTCAATTATACCAGGTAAATGATACCATCTGTGCAAACAGACAAGTTTGTTAGCCCCTCATGTTGGCTTTAATGATGAAGCACTGCATTAGAAGTACTAATGAGATAGGTTGAACGGTGGGAAAAGACAAAAAAAAAAAAAAAGAGAAAGTGAAAAAGAGAGAGTAAAACCACTACAGCAGGATGTGGCTGTTTTTCTTTCCTCCCTTTTCATGTGCTTTCTTTTATTGGGCTTGTAGTTTTCTCTTTTGTCATCCTTTTTTGTATTCATCTTGATCCTTCACACTGTTTTCTTCCCCTTAGTGTCTAGATATGATTAACCACAGCCTTGTTGGTTTTTTTATTTATGTTGACAGATAACTTTCCTTTTTGAGATAAACGGGGAATCCACAGTAAGTGTCTTTGATATACAAATTGGGACAAATCTGGTCATCCAGAAGCAAAGAAAATGCAGACTAGAGGGTAGAAAGTCTTCACAAAAGTTCCCATCTGCCCACCCATTGTGCTTTGATTGGTTAAAGGCAAAGAAAAGTAAAGCAACATGCTGACACTGACAGCGGTTTTCCGTTGTGAAGTGTGGACATAATGTCAACCTCAAATCCAAACAACCACTACCTGTAACTGTAAAACAGATAACGGATTGTTTAAAACATTGGCGTACTTTCATCTTTTGGTACCAAACTCACCCCACAGCATTTTTTTTAAAGTAAAAATACTAGCTATATGTAGTTTTATTAGCCCAAATAAAGGTATTTAAGGAAAAACAATTGCAAGTGACTTTTTTCTGTGGTTTGAGCCCACGTGCCAATAGAAATATCAATGTTGTGAATAACAAACACATCTAACGTTAGACAGTGGAGAAGTGAGGGGGATTTTACTTTAAGCAACTGTTCCATTTGTTCCTCTGCCCACTCTTCTGCCTATTTTACTGCTTGTTTTTACTGGATTTACATTTTATATTTTACATTTACAGTCTAGGACTAGGATTGGGTTAAAAATTCAGCATGGCGATTTTCTTCAAGACATGTCATACAACCTTCTTTTTTTCATATTAAAGAAAAGCTATTTAGTTTAAAGGGGGAAATGATTAGTTGCAAAACATACACATAGGCTGTATATTAATACAGGCTGGACAGATATGCAATATCTCATCAGGTAAATTGACAATAATGCATCTGAAAGGAAGCATAATTGATACAGCCAGATGTGTCCAACACCTGTGCTATAAATCTGTGTAACTCAAGTGAAGCATTTAGGTGGAGGTATTGAGAAGGAAGGAAAGGAAAAGGTGAGCAAAGGTGCATAGAAAGGAAACAGTGCATGATTCCTGCTGGCGTTCACACATACGGGTGGATCTGCAGGAACACGAAGAGCAGGTATCTGCCTGTTTAGTTGGCATGGGATTCGGGAATCTTTGAACGCCAAGCGGCCTGGCTGGCTGTATGCACAACCTTTTTAGCAGCTGCGGGGTCTATGAGTTGGTGGTCAACCAGTGCATGACACGGTCAGCGAGGTCAACAACTTTTCCTTCAGGGTAGCTTTGAGAAGCTACCAGAACAGAGAGACTTCCCTTTATGTCTGTTTAAATCGCTGTAAGAAAACTATGAAGGCTAAATTTTATCCAAAAGTAACAAAATAAAGTAATTATAAAAATGAGTCAGGAGGTAGTTATATTTGGCAGATTAAAATGCATCAGTGCTACACAAAGTAAAGGAGAACTTGAACCACTTTCATTGTAAACCCACACACTCAGATCTGTGTAGCCAGGCATTAGCCGATCAGATAACAAGATTAAATGAGTGATATTATGTCCTGCAACAGTAATCGGCGATTAGCTGATAACGATATATTAAGGCTTAATGGGCTGGTGCTATTTATAAACCATCATTGACAATAAGACAAGATTCTGTTAGAGCACCATTAATTTAGTTTATATTTTTTATTTGATTTTTTATAATGATTATATATTAGAAAATACTATTTCCTATTCAGGAACTTGAACTGAGTCGAAACGCTATTGGAACGCCCTCCGGCATGACCACACTCTGAATCTGCTGTGCAATTCAACCAATGGAACAGCAAAACGTCATTGACGGATGATGTCAGAGACCAGGAAGCTTAAAAACGGAAGCTTAAAAACACATGCGGGGAAACCAAACTCCAGCCTTATTCATTCCGAAAATGTTCTCTGTGTGTCTGCTCAGTGATTTTTCTCTGAAAGTTTGTAAAAAGAAAATGAATGGAAGCAAGAGTTTTGTTAGATTTATGACTCCATGTGGGTGTTTCCTCATGCCACAGGACTCACATCAACTCTGTGTGGTGTGTTTGGGAGAGGAGCATGCGGTAGGAGCACTGCCCGCATTGCACACAGCTCTCCCTGGCCCTTTTCTGGTCTAGGAGTCCTCTCTTTGCGGAGCAAACCTTGCGGTGCTGATCCCGCTGCCGCTGAGTCTGAGTGGCGCTGCACTCATGGGGCTCGCAGATAGATCTGATGGAAGGGATTCAGATGGGTGATCCCCTATCTTCTTCCCAACCCATCAGATCTAGCTCTCCGGGTGTGGAAGCACCACGAATAATGGTTACTTCCCCCTGTAGACGACTTTCCAAACAGCAGTCATCCTCCTCCGAGGAGCTGGATGTTGTTAGTGTGGATAGCCAGCCACTGCCTCAGTCTCCCTGGTATGAGTAATTGCTTGATGTGGTGACTCGCGCTGTAGAAAGACTCAGCCTGGATTAGCCAGCAACTCCACCGATTGATCCTCCAGACAGCATGCTGGATGAGCGTTTTTTGCGGCCGTGGCCACCACCTCCATGCCGAAGCCTTCCATTCTTCCCGGACCTGCACACCGAGGTGTCTAGGTCCTGGAGGAAACCCTTCTCTGCCCGGTTGTACATTCCCGCCTCAGATTACTACAGTAATGTGGCAAGACTGGCTAAGAAATCCCAGAGCACAAAGAAGTCCTCACGTTGACCCAAGACTTCTAAAAGCAAGCCCCCGAGAAGAGAAGTGAGTTTTCTGCAGCAAAACACGGGACCCACTACTCAACTCTGCACTCCTTGCGCTCCTCAGCCCTCCCTGGGACTTGTCTCTGGGGTCGGGGTGCGCGCTTCCCCCAAGGGGGTTGTTTCGATGGTGTGTTCCGCCCCCTATCGGCGAGCTGAAGGGGTTCGGACAACCACTGCTCTTTCCATCAGAGTCCAGTCTTGAGAGACTGGTTCCCTTAGTGGAATATTTGGCAGCATGTATCCGTCTACCAAATATATCTCAATGGGTCCTGAGTATTGAAAGGGGCGGATACTGTATTCAGTTCTGGCATCTGTCATCTCACTACAGTGGAATTCTTCCCCCCGTGGTGGGTCCCGAGCAGGCTCTGGTGTTGGAACAGAAACTGACTACTCTCTTAAACAAATGGGCCATCGAGGTGGTTCCGCCAGATGGTTCTACAGCCAGTTTCAAAGAAGGATAGATGGCTGAGGCCCATTTTAGATCTCAGGCAACTGAACCACTCAGTCAGTCAGCTGAAGTTCAGCTGAAGTCATGCTTCAAATTAAGTCAGAGGACTGGTTTGTCACCTTGGTTATGTGGAGGAGCTCACAGTTCCCGAATTCTGGGCCGGCGTTAGTGTCAACAACATGGCGACAGTATCTTATATCATTCACCAGGAAGGTCTGCGTTCGCACCCCTTGTACAAGCTGGCAGATCCTGGTTTGGTCCCAGGGCAGACTCCTCTCGCTGAGAGCGTTGTATGTTCCGGGATGCCTAAACACAGGGGCAGACTTCCTGTCGAGGCAGGGGCTAAGGCCCTGGGAATGGAGACTTCAACGAGAGGTTGTGCAGCGAATCTGGACAGTCTTCTACCAGGCAGAGGTGGACTTGTTTGCGACTCAGTAGAATGCACAATGTCCCCTTTGGTTCTCTCAAGCTCCTCTGGCTCCATTGGGCCTGGATGCCATGATGCAGACTTGGCTGTCCATGGGAGATTCCGATCAGGAGGGATCTTCTCTCTCAGCCAGGTGGCGCTCTGCTGCCCCCCGCCCGGAGGTATGGAACCTGTGGGTATGACCCCTGAGGGGGCACAATTTATGGCTTCTGGTCTGTTAGCTGCGGTTGTTCAGACCATTTTACAATGCAGTGCTCCCTCCATGAGGAAACTATCGGCTTTAAAGTGAAAGTTATTCCCTTCATGGTGTGATGACCACCAGCAAGACCAAGTTAACTGCCTGGTTGGTACAGGTCTGGAGTTCCTGCAGGCCAGGTTGTCCACAGGGTTAACCCACTCCACCCTCAAGGTGTATGTGGCAGCGATTTCGGCCTTCCACTCCCTTATTGGTGGGCGCTTAGTGGGTAGAGACCCGCTAGTGGTATGTTTCCTCCGTGGTGCACTTAGGGCTGAGGCCTCCGGTACAGCCCCTAGTCCTGACATGGGACTTTTGGCGGTGGTACTTGATTTCCTCTGTCAAGCTCCATTTGAGCCATTGGAGGAGGTCTCTGGCCGTCTCCTCACCATCAAGACTGCGGTCTTGTTGGCACTGGCTTTGCTCAAGAGGGTAGGGGATTTGCTGGCCTTATTAGTGGCCCCTTCTTGTTTGGACTTTGCGCCCAGACTGGCTAAAGTCTTACTTTTCCAGTGAGCATGTTATGTTCCTAAAGTCCCCACAGCACCGTCGCAGTTGATCATACTTTCTGCTTTCTGTCCTCTTCCCTTTAGAGAGGCAGACCAGACCAGTGCTATGCTACAGTCCTCTTGTCTCCCCTCACCAATGGGAGTTAGAGCTCATTCAAATAGAGGTGTGGCAGCCTCAAAGGCCTGCTTAGCAGGTGTCTCAGTTCTGGACATCTGCAAAGCAGTGGGATGGTCTTCCCCTCTGACGTTTGTCAGATTTTGTGGTTTTGACCTCCCGGCTACTCCAGGATTTTTACCTTAGATGTGCTGCTTCCACACTAGGCAGGGACTTGTGGGTCTGGGGGTGTGGGAATCCCGTTCCTGTAGCATTTCGACGCAGTTCGAGTTCCTGAAAAGGAACGTCTCAGGGTTATGTGTGTAACCCTGGCTCCTGTAAGGAATGAGACACTGCATCTCTTGCCACAACCCCTGCATCCCTGGCCGAGGCTTGCTTCATCCTGAGGCTGCCGTTGGTTTCTCTGCATATGCTTTTAAGTTTCCTGGTCTCTGACATTGCCTGCCTATGATGCCTCGCCCTTCCATTGGGTGGATTGCACAGCAGATTCAGAGCGTGGTCACGCTGGAGGCATTCCCATAGCGTTTCAATGCAGTGTCTCATTCCTTACAGGAACTAGGGCTACATACGTAACCCAGAGACATTTTTATAAAGTTATTTTTGCACTATATATCTTTATTTTCAACAGAGCCGCGCAGTTTAAAATCAAAAGCAGAAAAGATTTTGTAACTGACAGCGCTGTCATGGTTGCCTAGTAACAGCAGACGCTACAGCGAAGCGCTTTGAAATTAGTGGAGGAAGCGACATGCCTCGTGTTTCCCACTCATTTTTAGATGCTTTGTGATCATACCCTTATGTTACATTTAATGCTAATGCTAGTGTGTTAGAGCAGAAAGATGCAGCTCTCGTTAAATAGCTGGATGCTGGATTGAAATGGCAAAGGGAAATGCCTAACGTTACCTGAATGCGGCGGGGGTGTAATGTGTGTGTCTGTTTGGGGGTGGGAGGAGCAGATGCAGGTTGCCTGTCCCGTCGTTTGCGCTGCCTTGTTGAACGTAGCACTGAAAACATTATATTTTACACAGTTTATTTTCTTTCTTTCTTTTTTTTCTGAATCATTCAGTTTGTATGCATTCCGAACTGAAAGCCTCGTACCGTACGGTTCAATACGATACGACGTATTGTTACACCCCTAATATATATATATAAAAAAAGGAGTCCCACTCCGGCCTTGTATAAAAAGCCCACTTTAATTCACTACTGACTATATTAAAATAATGTAATTTCCAATTCAGTAAAAAATACAGGAGCCTAAGTGTTGCTTCACAGTGAAGATTTATTTGAACAGTTAACACGATGTAATGTATCAGAATTAATTGTCTTTATTTTATCCAAACCTTGAAAGGAAGAAAACTAATAAATACAAATATATATTAAGCTATATGTATAAAATAAAGATTCAAATAAAATGTATTAAACTTTCTAATGACACTATCATGTATTTTTTAAAGAATTTTTTGTCTGTCCCACTGAGATGCAACAGTACAAGAAAAAGTTTGATACATAAACATGAATGGTGGTTTGCAGACATTGTTGTTTTTCAATGCTTCTAACTAGCTTAACGTTAACTTACCGGCTGTTTCATTGTCTTCATGTGTTGTTGTACTCTCGCTGCTGCTGGCTTTAACAAAAAATGTACTCAGCTTCTTACATTTGGCTGCGTCAGTTTCTAGAGCTTTCTTTTTTTTTTTTAATTATGGCCTTTTCAGCGCCACCTTTGTGCTTTTTATTATCCATTTCTCTCACGTATCTCTTAACTGATTTTTCTGTTGAGGAAGGTGCCGCTGTCCTGGAGTCGAATGATATTTATGTTATTATTAACCTGCGGGCTGCATTCTGCTCGCGGGGCTGCGAGAAAATAAATAAAAAGAGTGGAGCTGCAGTAAAATAATGAATAAAAAGAGTGAGGCGATGGTAAAAAATAAATAAATAAATAAATAACAAGTGCGACTGAGTGCAGGCAGCTGACGTATAGGGACATCAGCCCTCGTAGCGGCCAAAAAATGGACCCCGATTAGCCAATCCGCGCCTGTATATAAATACACAGAGAGAGAGAGGGAGAGAGAGAGGGTGAGGCTACTTTCTCAGTAATGTGCTTATGACACCCAATATTATATAAAGCTAAATTGTTAGAAAAAGAAAAGAAAAAAAAGTTAACATAGCCTTGACACAAAGTTGTTTGTGAAAAATAAAGAAAGTCTTACCATCCACTTCCTGTCAACTAAGTTTTCTGGCCTCCTATTGGATGACTTATGTGTTGTGTAGTTTCAAATCTATTTAGTTGTGTGATGGTAAGGTAGCCAGTTGCTGCCACATCTTAGTTAAGGATTATTCAAACTGAAACTTTTGAAATGAGTTGTTGCGGTTTGCTAGAGTCGTTACGCTGCCCCAATAGCGTAAATTGTAACTCCCACGTCCATTCAAAATGCGAGTCTCTGAATGAATCAGACATGTCCATATATAGTTTACAGTCCCAGCATGATAAAGACACATATGAATTAAAAGACAAATTAATTTACTAAAGAATGGAAATTTTAATATTTTGAGCTCCTACAAGAAACATTCTATAATGTTTTATTCATTCATATAAAAGACACTTTAGAATTTAGTTAGCATATTAACCCCTTAAATTTAAGGGGGTCATATAAACCCACAAATTATTTGTTTTCAATAATAAGAAATGCTTGCAAAAGGTGACAAGTGAGTTGAAGATACATGTTAAGCCACACCCTACAATGATAAACATCATCTGTTATTACCACATAAGAATACACCAAAATATGTGTGACACCTCAAGGATGTTAAGCAATGTCAAACTGTTACTACTACTAGTTCTACTAATAATAATGGCGCTATTTCACCACTACTAATAATAAATTAGTATAATACATGAATACAAATAATAATTTCAATACACCTTCGAAAACTCAACTTTACTTAATGTAAAAAAAGATTTCAAATGATGCAATAAAGATTTAACGGCTAAAAGGTTTCACTGACGCTGGTAAAAAATTTCCCATGTTTCTGTTTAAGAGATACAAGAAGAGGAGCAGTTTGAATCAGAGATCACTATCAGAATGATTCATCAGATGTTGTTCCCAGCATTAAATAAATACTATTGAATTCTTTGTATTCGTATTCAATTTGTTTTCCATTTCTCAAAAAAATGTTCTGATGTTATAAAATACAATTAAAAAAAGGTGATGTAAATAAACTGTAATATGTAAACATGTACACTACTCTTCAAACGTTTGGAAACGCCCTAGAGAAGTGGGGTTTTGGACAATAAGGGTATTAATCCTTTTTAACTTTTGCATCGATAAGGGCAACACAAACTACGAAAACTTATTTTATTACATAAAAAATTATTAAAATATAATATTAAACATTTTTAATTCATCACAATATCCACTATTAGCAGGTATTACAGGTCATGAAAATATGTCCATCTGAGCTGTAGGTTTATTCAAACATCGACTTGATATATAACTCCAAGCCTCCTGAAGAATTGCCCAAAGATTATTTACTGGTTGAACATGTATATATTGGCATTGTTATGCATTCAAAATGAAATTATTACTGCTGGTTACTTTAATGTAAAGTATTTGCACCAAAAAAAAAAATTATTATAAGGATTTTTTCTGATATCATCCAAAAGCACACTTTGCTAGGGGTGTTTCCAAAGTTTTGAAGGGCAGTATTAAATCCATAAACAAAATCTCTGCTAAAAGATCACGGATGTTCTGTACTTTACTTCTGCAGTGTTTCCTGATGAATTCTGAAGGATTAACTGAATTGTTCGGAATTCAAAGCTGTGTGGTTTCCTTTAATTATTGGACACAAAACTTTAGTCTCTTGTTTTGCAAGAAGCTGAAGTTGGCTGTAACAACATATCTGTTGAAACATAGGACAAAATTTTATGCTGTTTGTTATTTTTATTATCATTATTATTTTAATTGTAGGAAGTATTGGGTTGGCAATAATGTCAAATATATTTATTAACTTGTCTACTTTCTTAAACACAGGATCAAAGCAGTAGATGACATCCAGCTGCTGTATTTCAACAGGCTTGTTTAAGAAAAATTGCAAAATACCTGAGTAAACATCACATCAAATCAGGGGAGCGATATTCTTATTTAGACTTTGATAAGTCTCTCCTGGTCCTTCATTCCTGTGAGGTAGTTCATCTCATTGTGTTTGTAGTTTACCGAGGGACTGATTGTAAACTCATTGCCTTCTGCTAGTCATGTAGTTATACATTACTGCAGGTCACATATTTATTTACAAGAACACCAACCTTGACACTGCTGGCCCTGACAGTCATCAAACACACCGCCATAGGCTTCTGACAATGAAAAAAGAAAGAAAAGAAAAGTGGTAATTAATGACCTGATATCACTGAAAAATGCCTTAGAAATACATAATTCTAACCTCACAACCTCACATTTATTTTAGGTCTACTGATTTATAGACATACAGTACAGTAACTTAATATTCTTTAACAAATAAATTCAAAGTGGTTTAGTAAAATGCAATGAACCTAACACATACTGTTGTTTTAATGCTACTTGGATTTCACTTTGAAGAATATTTGAATGTAAAGAATGCTGTACATATATAATGTAATGTAAATAATATTGTGTGTGTGTGTGTATATATACATATATATATATATTCCTATTCCTATAATATATATATATTAACTGTGAGGGGGAAAAAACTATGTAAAATCACTTTTTTTTTACATTTATATATATATATATATATATATATATAAAATATTATATCAATTATATATATATATATATATATATATATATATATCAATTTACAAAATACTAGCTTAA
>JAUCNO010000548.1:10015391-10028535 GCA_032353835.1 Enteromius viviparus | reverse complement strand
TCAAATGGTACCACATATGGGGTTATTGGTGCATGCAAAGGGTTAAAAATTCAAGGCACAATTTGAATGTAACTTTGGACCCGCCGGCGGGTCCGCAGAGTTTAAAAGGTTAAAAACATGTGCAAACGATAAGCTTTCAACTGTTGATGGCCCGTCTGTATCTTTTTGCAGTTTAAATCACAATAACGTCTTACTGTATGTGACCATATACTAGTGTGTATTATTTTACCTGCTCTTCCTCGGCTGATGAATGTCTGGTTTTCATTTCCAAAGACACATATTTCGACATCTTCCGATGGGTTTCTCTCCTCTCATGCAGTATATGGCAGTCCCTGTAACTCTCAGTGATGTTCTATACACTAGTAAGAGCAGCACACGTTTCTTCAGTGTATTCACACAGCACTGTGAGCAGAAGCGGTGCATCGTTTTCTTCTTCCTTTGGTAGTTTTAGATTACCTGAACTCACTCAGTTAAACATTTGCACAGCAGTTCAAGTGAATCACACAATCATGTAAATAAGTCACATAGAAATACCTTTATTAAAAGTCTGTAAAAATACACATGCACGATGTGCAGAAGCCAATATACACAATCATATTATATACGGAACAAGTGTGTCTGGCTCTCTATTAAGTGGAAAGTTTACAGTAGACTTGAAGGTGTTCATCTTGTTTTGTCGGGACACTGGATTTTGTAGCCAACTCTATACGCCTGCAGATACACACGCGCCTGATTTATCCTACAACCACAGAGAACACAGCAAATTTAGCTGAAGTGCCAGTAAAGACATTTATAATGCAAGACATTAGGTCAGTTTAACAAAACATATTGTGCAGGTTTTCAACACTAATAATAATGAAAAATGTTTATTAAGCAGCAAATTAGCATATTCAAATGATTTCTGAAGGACCATGTGATACTGAAGACTGGAGTAAAGATGCAGAAAATTCAGCTGCGTATCACAGAAATAAATTACAGTTTAATAGATATTCACATAGAAAACAGCAGTTTTAAATGGTAATAATGTTGCTGTTATTTTTGACTAAATAAACCCAGCCCCAATGAAAAGAAAAGACTTCTTTTAAAACGTGAAAATGTTACTAACTCCAAACTTGTAAATGGTATTGATGAACATATTTGGGGTTGAAATCAGTGAAATACACTGTTACTGATAGACTTGATGCAAACAAATATGGGAACAAAGATTAAAATACAAATGCATGTCAGCATTACTTTTTCGATCTGCTCATGTTGCATCAAAGATTTATTTTTTGTGTTTTTAGCATGACCAATCACACGGTTGAAAAATGCTTATGCAAATATAGCTTTTTTTGCATAAACGTTCATTTCTGACTCGTACTGTGATTCTGTTGATGTGAGTGTGTGTGTGTGTGTGTGACCTGTATTTCGTGCAGAGCTGGACTCCCAGAGGGCCGCAGCGGTCCACATAACTCTCCCGAAAGCCCTTCCTCATAGCACGGGCCATACTGACCACCGTCGTCACAACCGGACACACACTGAGAGACAGAGAAGAATGAGACTGTGTTCTGTACTTCACTGAAATGACAAGTGTGTGTGTTCTCTTACAGTTTCTCACAGCGGATGCCGCTCGTCCCCGTCACACACACACAGGTGTTCAGAGGCCCGCAGGTGCCGCCATGCTGACAGGGAGGAACACACGGCGTAGTGATGGCTACACAAACAACACAAACAATCACCACAAACTGAACGGAACTGAACTAAAGAATCACGGCAAATTCAACTGAACAAAGGAATTATAGAAATCAATACAAACACTTGTTTCCATCATGAAATAAAAAAACTTTTTTATCTAAACAATTCCGACCTGATTGCGTTTATATCTTACAATTTAGATTTTATTCTCATAACCGCAAACTAAAATGTCAATAGGTTGTTTGCACATGACGTCATTGCTGTGGCGCCAAATGCAGCTGGAGTGCAGGAAGAGATTTTTATTCATAGGAATCAGTAGCAGAAGTGCAAAATTCCTGTGTTTTGTGTTGTTAAAACTGTAAATGTTAAAATTGGTCAAACTGAGATACACAAGGAGCTGTTATTGTGTAGGAAAATGTTGTTCTTAACGAGTGAAAAATCAAGAAATTGACTGAAAAACACGAGACAAAGTGACAAGCGCCTAAGGCCGGGAGAAGCAGAGACGAGTAACAGTAATCTGCAAAAAAGATTCATATAAGCTGTAATAATATATTATGATATTAATACAGATAGATAATGCAGTGCTGCTGACTCTTAAGTATTCAGCGTGAGACAGTCAGATGCTGCACGGAGAAATTATGAATTATTATTATTATGATCATTACATTATGAAGTAGAGCTAAATTTTATTATATCTTATATTAAGCGCACACCAGTATTATAGGTTATGACTCGCCTCCTCCCAACCACTTTTTTCAGTCAATTTCTTGATTTTTCACTCCTTATGAACAACACATTTTCCTACACAATAAAAGCTCCTATTTTTTTGTCGGTTTGACCGATTTGAACAACATGCGTGTGACGTCATTAACAATGGCCCTATGTTGTTGAACTAACGTGGTTCAAACGACGGAGATGCGACCGTGTTCAGGAAACAGTCGTGTGTATAGCTAGTTCGTTTCCAAAACAATGCATCGTACTATGGTGGTATATCAGGGAGTTACATCGTTGCATTTAATAGAATGGAAAAAATACAAAAAAGGATGGAGAATGGTGATAAAGTGCGTCTTCCTCTGTAACCAGTCTTGAGTCATGACATCTATCAAATATATGTCCATTACAAAAAAAAATTACAATCTATCCATCTGTTTGAATAATTGTAGACGTTGTACTCGACGAGTGACAGTTGAGCTGATCTGTTGGCTGATCAGTGTTTCAGTGGGAGCAGTAGATAATGTGCCAGGTAATTTCTCACCCCACTGCTTCCTGTCAGGATGTGCCGAGAACACAAGTCCTCCAACATAAATGATAAAACTTCTTGATTAAAGTTACTGGCTTTCGTAATTTAATCTTCGACAAATCATAGCAGGATCTATTGTGGATGTTAGCAGGAGTTAAGATGATACAATAATGTATGCTAAATCTGCTTGTATTAATTCATAGCTGTACAGTCTTAGCCAAAGTAAATATATGATGCTTTCACTTTTACCAGGAAAAAAGGAAAGAAAAATTTATTTTTCAAATGTTCTGTTCTGTAGAACAATGATGTCATTAGGAATGTGCATGTGTCTATGTCAGTATTGACCACAGTGTTCCAATGAAAACAAAAGTATTTGATGGGTCAGGAAAATCTTTTGGGTTCTCGGTTCAGTTTTATTTTGATGTTTATTCATCGGTTAATAAGTAGAAAAGAAATCCCTGTTTTTTTTTTTTTATTATCTTAATACACAATTTAAAGGCCAAGGTATATGACTATAGTAATCATGCAGTACACTGTATAAAAAAGTCCTGTAGAATACATTAATGGCAGCTGAATGCCAGTAACTTACTGTAGTTTTAAATGTTTGATAATTTTGGGCAGCAGTTAGTTTAAAAATAAATGAACATTAAAAAGTCTTTATGTTTACAGGCAAAAATGATTAAAAAAATAAATAAATAACAGACTCATGCAAAGCATTTCTGGGAACCAATATCAGATTTAAAAAAAAAAGTTTTTAATAGTTTTATTCTGTAAAGATTTTTTAATGTTTAATGTTCATTTATCTTTGGACAAACTGTTGCCAATAAATGTGATAAGTATACATTTACAGTACGTTACTGGCATCCAGCTGCATGAATACAGCAAATCTTTTTACAGTGTACTCATAGTATATAAGTACTATCACAAACAGCACTGTCTATAGTATTTGTTGTAAAAGATAAAACATGAATATACAAAAGCAACTTTAACTTGCATAAAAAAAGACAACTTCAAAATATACAGAACATGAGGGAAAAAAGAGACATCTCCTGCTTTAAAAACATCATGATACATCTGATTTACAGAGCAGTGGAGACACAGAATTCAGAGAAGATGACACTACGAGACCACAGATGCTATGCTTCACTGTAGTTTTGGGATGGGCTGGGTCTCACCGCTCTATTTTAAGTTTGTCCTGACCTCAGAACCTAGTTTGAAAGCCCTGTGCAATATTACATCAGGTCAAAGTCTTCCAGTGCAAACATATTTGATTTCCGTCAGATGATCAGAATTGTCCAAGACCTGGAGTAATGTGAAAATGTCCTCACTTTGCTTTACTTTCTCTTTCAGAATTAAACAAAAAACGGATCACTTCCTGCTACGCTTTTCTTCACTGTCTCACAGGGAGAACTGGGTGTCTACCTGTAAGTGTGCATCAGAAACAGAGCGGTTAACAGAGTTACTGAGAGTTGTCAGAAAGTTTTGATCAAGCCAAAAAGAGGGAAAACATCAATGCAATAAAGTGTGCTCATCAAAAGGTATGTTTACTTCAATAGTTTATCATAATTTGATCAAACAACTCGATAAATGATCAAGGAATTTCAAGCATATGGATTTCTCTTGTTTGCACACATATTCCCTCGAGTCATTTATCGAGCACTTTTCGTCGTTGAGCTTTTGTTTAACTGTCCTGTTTAGAGGTGAGCGGAGAAAAATACTTCATTCATTTCTTCTGGAGTCTTTGAACGCTCCCACAAGACAACTAAATATTTACTTGAGGTGCCTCTGTTTGTTTAAAGTTGGGAGACACACCAGAGAAGCTGAAGAGGCCGGTTGTGGGGGAACTTGAGACAAAACACCTCTTTGCTTGTGATGACTGCCAGACCACCAGGTTGGTCTCGCCTGTCTTCCTTTAAGCGCCATCACTTCTTTGCCTCCTTTTGAGGGCATGAGGGAGTGTAGACCACAGGCCTGCACTAACACATCTCTCTCTTTTCAAGGAATCCATACAGACTAAGCCTACTGTTACAGTTTTAGCAAGTCTTAAGGTTTTACATTTCTTAATCATGGTATGGAGTTCAAGAATAAATATTGCGTATGACTAAATTATGGTAGCCGTCTTGTCAGTAGGCTCTTAAAGTACTTAATATACAAAGATTCAAACATTTCTGTACCTCAAAGAGTATGGCACCATCAATGTCAAGATCATAGGGAAATGTATGACCTAACAAAATCCATATGAAGAATGTTATTCTAGTTTTATTGTGATTGTAGTGCTTTGGATAAAAGTGTCTGTCAAGTGCAGTTAAAGAGGAGTCAATTGCTGTGAAATGTTTATTTGATGAAATTATCAGGATATCATCTACCGTGTAAAAAATTAAGTAAAGGAACATAAAGGACAGTACAAAAAAATACAAATTGCTATGAGATCGCAATTCCATAGAAAGATGGGACTGGAAGGTTCTTTGGGTGATCTACTGACAATGCACAAATTGTCAGTAAAAGAACATTGCCAGCACATCTCCATAATGGCCAACAATTTGTGTATTGAGAGCACCAGTAACCAGTACACCAGTAACTTTAACATACTTTAACAACCAGTAAACATACTACCACAAACCTTGGGAAATCATGTTGCATTAATTTAAATTGCATTAATTTTGTATCTGAAAGAGAAACTCCTGCAAATGCATATTCTTGGTATCACTGAATACAATAGATTTTCCAGCAGTATCATTTAACTTTTGGCAGAATTGAACATTTTCATCTACATAAAATGTAATTTGACTTCCACACTGACTAAAGTCTACTGTGCCTGATTCATGTTCAAAACATTTTCTTTTTAATCAATAAAATCATTTTCCACCCTTCTTATGTTCTCGTGGAATACCTTAATTTATTCAAAAATACTGAATACAGTAGGTTACAAATTTCTATTTATGTTGACTTCAGGTAAAGTTTGACAGTTGCTTTGAGGTACTGACATATATGTATACGTTTTCTTTAAGTGTTACCAAAAGAATAAACGTGTTTACATTTTAGTAACATGATGAGGACTAAGGCTGATGATACACAGGGAGACTTTTTTAACAATATTGCTAGGCATCTTTGGTTAATGTTGGCATCAACAGCCAACAAGGTGAGACACGTTGACTACAAGTGATTTAAAGTTGCTCAGCAAAGTTGCTTAAACAGTATATCATCAGTCTGAGACTTAAAAGCTTTAAACACTGATCTTATCCAAAAAGTGATTTATAAAGGATTGTGTGTTGGCAAAATTAACCTTTGGCATCACAGGAATTAATTACATTTAAAAATAGAATAGAATAGGTTTAATATTTCACAGTATTATTGTTTCTATTGTATTTTAATCAAATAATTTCAGCTTTGGTTAGCATAAGAGACTTGTTAAAAACAACAGAACAATCACTCCCAAACTTTTAAATGGTAAGGTCAGTATTTATTGGTTCTAAACATCTTTCAGACCAAAGCATAGTCTAATATAACAATGTAGTTAATGACAGTTACGTTCCATGGCCTGCTTTATCTGGTCTGTCAGACCTTAACAGTTATAGCAGAGATCACCGCAGCGGGACAGCTAATCAGGGACCAGCACATATAGTGATTCAGCATCAACTGAAATATGCTTTAACTCAACACTTTCAAATATTTAACAGAAGAGCTAATCAAATATTTAACAGACAACAATAATCTGGCAAACAAAAGAACAAAATATTTTTCTCAACTGTTTCATTACTGTTACACTAATGCACATACAGTGCTATTTACGTTACCACTCCCTTAAGTACCAGGATATAACAATGATATCATATTAATGCGTAATACGTAATAGTAATAGTAATACATGGTTAGATGAAATGATACTTTAGTGTAACATGCACACTTTACCTAATTATTCATTTCCATCATTAATTATAGTCTTTATTGGTAAGAATTCCATGTGGAAGTATGAAATTTCTTATTTAGTGTGACATTTAATTGAAAAATACTGTGTAGAGCAATTAAAAACACAAGACAAAAAGTCTCCTCTGTGGACATGTTGTTTCATGGATCAGCAGTTAATTCGATTTGTAGAGCCATTATTGAGGAATGCACTGACTCAATGCATCACAGCATTTGGCCTGAAGAACTGAGAATTATATACTGACAATGACTTCAATGCAACTGACTTTGCTCTCCTTGGAGCAGCTGACATTAAGTTATTTGCTAAACTGAGTTGTCAAGGCTCCATCTGTGTTTTGTGCAAATGAATAGAACAATTGATCTTGACAAGCCTTAACAAGTCAAAAATTCAGATATGAAAGCCATAGAGTTCCCGGTCCGTGTCTCTTTTTTTCTGTCCTCCCACTCACCTCCTGTTCACTCATACCCATCACATAAAAGCACACGGCTCGATTTCTTTATTGTTCCTCACACTTTCGCCCTTGTGCATAATCTCTCTCACACTCTGTCATGCTGAGAAGCCCCAAATGTTTATGTCCCATCAGTCTTTTTCTCCTCTGACCCTCGCGAGCCCCTGCAGAGTGACTTCTGACCTCCCACCTGTTACATCCTGTCACCCAGTTTGAAAAATAGGCTTTGGAAGGATCAATTGAATGAAATATATATTGCTTTTAACAATAGATT
The DNA here is from genome assembly GCA_032353835.1 of Enteromius viviparus. Lineage (NCBI taxonomy): Eukaryota > Metazoa > Chordata > Actinopteri > Cypriniformes > Cyprinidae > Enteromius > Enteromius viviparus. The sequence continues at coordinate 10,020,974 of JAUCNO010000548.1, read as the reverse complement.
GCTGCAGGAATGAGAAGGAAATTAGTTAGCACTTTTCCACCTCTGGCTCCATTCTTACAGAAGTCATCTTTTTTTGTTTTTTTTTAGCTAAATGTCTGATATATGTTTTCTTTTACATTTTGTTCTATGACATTTAACATTTTTTATAACGTTTTGTCTTTAAATAGGTGATTGCTAACAAGCAGCTAAATGAGACAGCTAGAGGTAGTCAACATGTTTAGCTAATTTAAAAAACAAGAAATAAAATCTCAGAGTTTTGTCGGTTATGTTGTTATCTTTGCCATATCGGAACGTTTTCTAGGTAAGCAGTGTTGTTCGCTGCCGTTGTGAGGTCCATAGGACATCTGATAGTCAAAACAAAATACCGCTTGAATTACCAACATATGAAACAGCTTATATTTCATTGAATTTTTCACATCAACACTGATTAATAAATCATCAAATTATCTGCAGCTTTACGGTGACCCGGTATTGTATAACATCCACTCGATGTACTGCAGCCACTCATATTCTATAGGCAGGACAGGCCGAACACGATCTATTTACATTGAGTGCACAGATGTGGCGGTCATGTAAGGATTCAGTCTGCTCTCCATGAACTCAACACCAGCAGGTTTACAACATATTCAGGGGGACAAGGAGAAAGACTTTCTGTGAAAAGAATTAGTTAGATTCCTCCCTCGGTGGAGTGGAGATAAGACAGACAGCTCTTCTTTAATGAGACAAAGAGATCGAGAAACTAAGACACAGACAGAATGAGAAAGACAACTGTATGATTCAGCAGAGACTGTCACTTCTTCCATATGGTGGCTGTTCTTCTCAGTGGGACTAATGAAAGGGGTAATAAATCCCTGTGTGGAACAGAGAGGAGAGGCAAGCATTGAAAGAAGCCCTCAGATGGGGCGCATCAGAACGTGTATTTTCCTCTCAGATGTTGGGCCTCAGGAAACTAGAAAGCATGAACTCAATATGGCCCTGAGAGATTAGAGCATAATCACATTGAAGTTTCAGTAAAGTGCAGGTATTGAACTTGTATTTGAGAAAAACTGGTGCTTTGGAGATACATAAATGTCACTATGGGAATCGCCACATCAGTTTCCAAAGTCAAACTTGACTGATCTAATCAGATTTTGCGTCCTCTGTTAAGGATGTTAAGATTTATTATTTAATCTTAGGTTTTAAACCCTGTTACAGTGAGGTGAAACAATATAAAAACCTAAAGCTTCTCAAAGGGTGACAGAAGTACATAAAGACTTCAGGTTATATACTAATCAATCTGCAATGTCTCTTTTTCACCAAATAGTGCTGGTGTATGGATGGACTTCCCAGCCCATATTTCCAAATTGTGAGATACAAACAACAAAATATTGGTCTAATGTAACCTGCCACATACACACATGCATCTTTATACCATCGAAATTGTCTTTAATGTAAGATTCTGAAATTATTTAAATACATTAAGTAAAATTCAAAGCAATTAATTCACAGTGAATAAAAAAATAGACAAAAAATAGCAGGATACGAAAAAAAAAAAACTATATGTGTGAACTACAGTACTCTTAGGGAACCATAAGGACTTCAGTGGTTCTAGTTCTGATGCAATGTAATGACTTCTATAATGATTCTTTTAGTACTTGCACAAGAATCCCAAGGTGGAGATTCACAAGATTAACAAAATACCAGATTTGTAAAGGAAAATGTTGGAGGATTTAAGTATAAGCCAAAGAAGTGTTTTCCTGTGCTAAAGGAAGTATACTTTGTTTCCTTTGCTCTTACAATTTCCAGAGGTGTTTTACTCACCCCACAAGCCATGTGAGAGACGTTTTATTACGGATGCGCGCACTTTATTACACATCTTCTGAACTGTCCACAACAAACACATGATTATCCCCATGGAAAGGCTTGGAGGGACCAGGACAATTTTTTAAAACAACTCAGATTGGATTCGTCTAAAGTCACGAAGATTGATCTAAAATATGAACTGCAAATTAGATGAGAAAATTAAACAAATAAATAAATAAAAACAATACTTTACAATACCTTTACATATTGAGTCTCAGGTCTGGCAGGGATTTTGTGGGTGGAGTTAGTGAATAACCGGCGCTCTCTCCACCTTCAATACCACGACTGAGGTGAGACCCTTGAGCGAGGCACCTTTCCCCAAACTGCTCCCCTGGGAGCATAACTTCCTAGTATGGGAAACCATACCTGGCCACATTTCACATCCTTTCCTTTTTTTTCCCTTATTCACATTTCTTTATAACTGCCATTTCTGCTCCAGGTCATATTTCAGAGTCAGTGTTTTTCAAATTTCAGAGTGTACTGTTGCCTGATCTTTTTGTCACCTTCAAACTATGCAGGATGTCATGTCAAGACATATTCCTATACACTATACACACTGAGACAGCGCTAATAAAAAGGAATTCATACTGTTGGCTGGTTCATTATGGTGACCGGGCAAGTCCTGCCCCCTGCGAGTGTGCATCTGCTCCAGTGTGAAAGATTTCTCCTTCACACCCAAACAAACAAATTAAATTGGTTCACTTAATTAACACAATGAGCTGCATGCTGTCTAGGGCTGTTGATTTAATTTCCCCTGTTGTTCAGTAAGTTAGGAAAATTAATAATGGTAATTATTTCTCTAACTGTGGATAACTACCTGATCAGTGTTAGGTCAGTATCTTGACACCAATTAGCAGGCTGGTTAACATGGGTTACATTAATTATGCATTATTCGATAATAGAGCTTACACAGATTTTCAATTGCAAGAGCTTAAACCTAGTGTTTTCAAACTTTCAATTCCACAAACTAAAAAAAGGTATCTCGTCTCTTATGTACAAATTATGTTTAATGCTTAATGTTAGGGTTTGTTGAAATACATGAGCCATAGTAATAGCAAACACAACAATTGAAACTTTTATTAGCCGTGAGAAAAGTACATAAAGCCTCTGCTACTGTTCCATGTTACATAACCGTCAAAAGATTTTCTTTATAATAACGCCCACTTGTTTAATATCTCATCTTTCCAAATGGATAAATGTTCAGATGTCCTGTTAAACAGCCCCTCCTTTTACTGCGCCGTCTATGTAGGTCAGTTGTACAGTTTGGATTTGAATAACCCTTTAGTTTAATGTTGCGTGTTTGCATTAGTGTGTAGTTCTTTGTCCGTCAGTGTCTGTTGTCTTGGCATGCAGTGTGTTGGCAGGGAAACAAACACACTGTTTGTAGTAGCAATGACTCATAAATTAACAGAAGCTGGAAAATGGGCCAGAGAGACCAGCCCATCATCTCTCTATGGCTTTTTCAATCCATCTCTTTTCAACCTCTGCAGCTGCTGACTTTTTCAACTGGTTTGACTCACGCTTTCAATCCAAGTAATACAGAACTCTTAAAGATGTAAGCAGTGTGTGCTGAAGATCCACCTGAATAGAATAGGCTATTTATCGCCAATGAATTCAAACTATACAGTAATAGTATCTAACCAATATATATCTGCATCTTCCTTCCTTCACTCTTTTTCTTCAGCAATTACAATGTTATAGCTCAATGTCCTCAGTGACTGTTCTTTGTTGTCATCAGAGGCTTATCTATTTTAACTTTCATTATCATAGCAAATTGCATCATTAAGAAACGCCTCTACTGTGGGAACTGACCGGCCAATGAGAACTGACCTTAGGCTAAATTCTGTTAACACAAAGGTGAGTGATTGGAGAGGAGATTAGGAAAGAGTTTGAACTTGATTTTTTGTATGTCAAAGGGTGTGAGAAAGGGCAGGTGTCTGCCTGTGGAAATGTTATGTCACAATATTAAAAACCAAATCAAATTAAAAAAAACAAAAAAAAGCATCCACTATTCAGACCACATTCAGAGGGCATTTTGAAAACATGTCTTATGTCTTAAAGGAATACACCCAAAAATAAAAATTCTGTCATTAATTACTCACCCTCATGTCGTTCCAATTCACGTAAGGCCTTCGTTCATCTTCGGACCACAAATGAAGATATTTTTGATGAAATATTTGACTTCGACACTGCCGTAGACAGCAAGGGTACTACCTCGTTGAAGGCACAGAAAAGTACCAAGATGATAGACAAATTAGTTACATCAGTCTGTCAACCGTATTTTTTAAACAAAGCTACGAGAATACTTTTTGCGCAAAGAAGACAAAAATAACTATTTTCTGGATTTTCTTCTACTGTTCATGACACTTTCATGATGCAAACACGTCGGCGCCGATCCAGATCCAGCACAATGACATTTCTTTGCCTTAAAAGAATATTCTTGTATCTACGATCTTGAAAAATTACAGTTAGCAGACTGATGTCGGATGGACTACTTTGACTACTTTTCTGGTTTGGAAGGACATGAGGGAAATTAATGAACTATAAATTAATTTTGATGAACTATCCCTTTATGGCCCATTCGCACCAAGAATGATAACTATAAAGATATTGCCTGTTTATTTTAAGTCCACACTCATCTGGCGCTTTACATTCTCAAGCTTGCAATAACAGGATTGATTCTGGTGTTATTGCTTTTATTGTTAGAACAGCTTCTAAATGTATCATTTCTCTATGCCTTTATTGTTATAGCTGAGTTGTTTATTCTGCTATTCCTTAATATTGAGAACAGTTTTTAGAACAATATTTTTATCTATTTTTTATAGATAATATTTTCTAGAACCATAGAACTTTATACTGTTGTTATCGTCCTTGGTGTGAACAGGCCTTTAAACTCTTAAACTCCTGAAATAAAAGTTTAAAGGTCTGTTTTACCCCACAAATGTAAGCAATACTCATTTATTTCTGTGGCTATATTAACAATTTTCAGCAATCATCCTGTTTACATAGGCAGCAAAATCGGTTCCCTTTCTGTCGGTCAGTTCCAACACTAGGAACTTGGGAGCCCAGATACCTTCACTAACTAAAATTTGCATAGCTGACCACACCTCAGATATGTAGGTATAAATAGGCAAGTGTGGCATTTGCTCTTCGGAGCCAGTGCAGTACTTTATTCTCTTCTTATGATCCTAATCTACAGCACAGGTAATTGAGGTCATTCACTCGTGAAGAGGATGGATCAGTGTTAAAAGACATGTTTAATGTGTGACCATGGCAAGTTTTTATTATGTTGGTGTAGGGATGTATTACAGTCCCTATGGACTGGAGGTATGCATTGTGGTTGTTCAGAATTTAAATATTCAGGGAGTGTCGCTAAAGGTTTATTCTCTATCTTCTTGGAAATAGCTTTTACACCAAACCCAACCCTAAACCTAACCAATAGTGTTAACAAATGCAAATGGATTTTTGCCAGAGCTCTTTATCATCCAAGTGCAATATCATATTGTGTGATCTATCGAGCAGACCTAGTGAATTAGAAAGTCTTGCTGTGTATGTGATGAAAACTGCAGAGAATCATGCATGTGTATATATATATATATATATATATATATATATGAAAATGATGTACATACCAAGTTGCCATGATTCCATATTATTACATCCCATCAGAGATGTATAAAGTACTAGAGACCCAGACTTGAGTAAAAGTACAAGTACTCTATCAAAAAATGACTTGAGTAG
>JAUCNO010000548.1:10000949-10015291 GCA_032353835.1 Enteromius viviparus | reverse complement strand
TTTAGTTTTACTTTGTTACTTGGACATTTTCCCTGACAAAGTTTGTTCTATAGACAGAGACACAGGCTTTTTTTTTTAAAACACACACACATAGAGCGCTTCGCTGAATGACAGAAAGCTATCTGGCAGACGTTTTCCATGTGCTTTTATACTTCCTGGCCAGTGAAGTCACCCGCCTCTGACGTCCCAACTCATCATTGGCTGATTCTACACACTATTCAGAGCCTTCACGCTGAGGGCGTTCCCAAAGCGTCTCGTCGACGCAGCTCGAGTTCCTGAAAAGGAACTAAAGTATTCAAAAAATGTTGTACTTAAGTACTGAAAGTAAAAGTACAAGTATTGTGTTATGTAGTTAAAATCAAAGTCAAAAGACATCATATATAGTTAACATTAAGTAAATTGCGGCATGTTATGAACCGCGTATACCTAACGTTAGTTAACTTATTTTGCGCTTAGGGATAGCTCAAACTGCTGTGTTTGTGTATTATATTATTTTTAACTCACCTTGATTTGTTTCTTCAAATTTGACGGTTAACTTCTGAAGGCCATTATTTTTCGCAATCTTTCGGGAGGCAGAATAAGCACTTCACTTTACTTCACTATATGAATTGTCTTTCACTCCGACAAATGCAAACATGGACTCTAAATAGGCCAATGTTTAAATAATTTTTCCTTTTCCAAATCATATAGATATAAAATAGTTCAAGGCAAGCACATCACATGTTAGTTTAAATGTTTAACCTAATTAGATGTGCGCTGTTAGACGCCTAACGGAGGCACCATTGTAATCACATATTATTTTTTCAGTAGAAACTCAAATACGCCATAATTTTTGCTCATAAAGGTGAAAGTAATACATAATTCTGATCAGTAAAGGATCTACCTTTATTTCTGTAACTTACAATATTAACAAAATGTTGTGCTTTAAATAAAATATCAATAACTGTTTAGGCTACATCATTTAACAAGAAAATATTTTATTAGCGCATTTTTACTTTCGGTTTTAAGACACATGATGTACAAATAACACAAACATGCAAATTGGTTTAATCATTTGGAAATATAATGTCAAGTACTTAAGTACAGTGGTGAAGTAGTTCTACTTCGTTACTATACATCTCTGCACCCCATACACATGCAGCTTTGGACCATGTTTTGGTTTGTAGCTTTACCACTGATATTGAAGGAAACACTGAGTGTAAATCACATTATTTTCAGTGTAGAGCCACAGTTTTGTTCCACAGTGTCAGTGTGAAAGCACAACAGGGGTCTGCTGTTGCCATTACACTGCCACTTCACTTGCACTGCAGTGTTAAAACAGGCCTTAGTATGATTGTGCTGAAGCTCAACTAACTCCCTTAGCTGAAACTAATCCCACAGCGCTCACGGTCAGGTCATCCCAGGTCAGGTGCACTAAAATCTGCAACATCAGAAGTCTGCTAATTCCTCAAACTCCAGTTGCCATTTTTAATATTAGGAGTAACTTGTCTAATGCAGATATTTTTAAAAATAGCTTTTGTTTACCAGGATTCAAATGCAATCGCTAATAAAATTATTTGTCCTATCACAATGCTGGTTATTTCCTGACCTGCTTTCTCATGGTACTAACATCTGCATGTTTTAAAACTGAAGTTATATCAAATAATTTGCTTAACCATAAGCCTGAAATTGTGGCATTTGTGTATGTTTGACATGCTTACATACTGTCACAAGCACTAGTCTATACTAAGTCTTTTGCAGCTTACATTTAACAGTCATCTCTTACATTGAGGTACCTATTGCATATACAAGTACCCTTTTATTTTAGCCCGAGACAGACATAAATAGTCTCCACTGCAGGGTACTGACACATCACAGAACACATAGTAGAGAGTATATAACCATAATTCAGTCTAGAATTCTGAAAACAAGCTAGTTTTTGGAGCGACTAACACAAAGTCTGACATCACAGGCTGTATCCTCAACAGCTGTTTGAGAAGACAGGCGTGCGCTTTTGCGTGTGTACGTGTCTGCATGTTTGTCTTCGGGAGGTCTGCTTAAATATGCACAGAGGTGCCTTACGATCCCAGACTGTAAATGAGCAGGCTTACAGCGGGAGTCCTGATCTTTGGTGGTCCGAACATGTCTCTTTAAGTATGTAAATCTGGATGGCTTAGTTTTCCAGTACTGTTTTTTATGCCTAGAATGCACTCCGTGAACGCCAGCTCTCACACAGCTAACACAACCAAGAAAAAGCAGAAAGCCACTTGGCAGATTGACAGCACAGGGTCAGCAGGGCCAGGCAAAACACAGACGCCGCCACCATCATCACTGCCGTCTGATGGAAAGAGTGAGAAATAGAAAGAAAGGAAGAAAGAGAGAGCATGATATGCTCAAAATGATATTGCTGGTGTGGCAAAATTATGTAATTATGAACAATGCCGTTTTATTAACTATAGCTTTCCATTCACTCAAATTGCATTATTGCCACTGTGATTAACTTTAGTAACAAATACAGCTTTAAAAGTTCAGTTAATTTCCATGAGTCGCAGTTAAAACAATTGGTGTTTGGTGACAGTAAAATAAAAAAATGACTTACTTTTAAGACTTTACTGAGTAAATACGCCAATATTAAGCTGTTCTTTTAAGCTTATATGTATCAAATAATCTTGAAAAAAAAGATCATGGTTTCCACAAAAATATTAAGAAGCACATGTGTTTTTAAGATAATGATAAAACATTTGTAAGTAAATGTCACATCTATCTCAAATAAATGTATGACATCAAACAGCAAAGAGACGTGTGTGGTAATGTGGTTATAGGCAGAGTGAAGAGTGATGTCAGCAGGAAGTGACGTTGTTGTTTACAAGGGCCAGAGTTGGAGGGGAGAGAGGTTAAAGAAGGAGACGACGAAGACAAAGACAGACAGTCCTACAGTGTGCTCAGATCTTGCCGCAGTGGGGACCTCCATTCCAAACTGGGGGGAGGGATTACATAACACATGGAAAACCATCCAAGGAACGAAAACAGGCCAGCCTCTGTGTTGCCAAAGGAGCCTGTTCCACCCTCCCTTACAGCCTATAACACAGCTGATGGATCCAATTTATCTAAACTGCAGTTCAACAGAGTTCTTAGAGTCCGCTCTCAGAAGTCACATACCAAAAGTTATACACAGAACAATGTTTAATAGACTTTGTTCCCCCGAAACTGACGTATTAATAAAAATCAGATGAGAGTTTTTATAAATAGTGCAACTCAAAGTTAAATGTGAGCAGTTACCCATGAAAACTGAGCAGACACAACGAGATCCAAAAGAGCCATCTGTATAACTCACTAATTCTTTAATTTGAGTATAGTGGACATGTTAGCGAACATCTGCTAGACGCAGCATTCAGATAAATGTAAATTTGTGCTAAATTTGTGCTTTCCTCTGAATGCCAATAAACACAACATCAATAATGACAGCCGTGAGAAAACAGCAGTTAAGAAAGCATCTGGTTATAGCAACGTGAAAGACTGCACCAGCTTCACAGTTCCAGTGTTTATTACAATGCATTTCTTTACAGCAAGCATCTGTACAGTATTAAACATGATAAAACAGTGTCAGTTAGAATTACAACTTCACTTTCTGCTTTCTAGCTCTTCGGTGTGTTCATGCTTCTATTTATGAAGAAGAACACAAGAATGCTCAAAGAAAATATCAAAGTGACGCACCAGTTTGCTTTAAATATGCCAACTGCAGCATGGTCAATGGATAAAAAGTGTCTGCCAAAAGGACATATATATATACTACTTAGAACATCTATTAGTGATTATTGGTTCCATTTGTGGGTTGCAGTAGCCTACTCAAGCTTAATATTTCTGTATCTGAGGCCCCATATGTTTATATATTTATATTTACAGCAAAAACCTTAGACGCTGTTAACCATGGTTTACACTGCATCGTATACCTTTGCCTCAGACTAAACCTGAGGCCTGGACAGACCTTGACTGTGTGTTAGTGTGTGGTCTACTTCCCTCAGTCAGACGTGTACTGGCACTGCCAAGGGGGAACCATGTGAACCTGGAATAGGATAGGCCAGGCCAGGGGAACTGGGGTTTTTTTTTGCTCACAAGCAACTGCTTACTTTTGCTATAACTTATGAAATAGTCTTAAAGATAAGGCTTTCCTCTTGCATTCAGATCTTTTTATGTACACACAGGGTGTTTAATATTACATGACTAAATGAATATTAATTTTAATTAATACATTTATATTAAATTAATATGACTAAAGTGTGCAGAACTAGTCTAAGCTGTACATACAAATCTGAGCCAACCTGTGCACCACACCTCAGCAGTGTACACCTGCTAGTCAGTTTTATAAAGTCTCTGCATACGTGTCAGCTGACAATTCAAATAAAAAAATGAAAAAGATATGGTGCATGCTGTTCTGCAGAAATATTATTGCCTGGGATGAATGCTTTGTTCATGCCTCATATGAAATTTATTTACCAAAGCAGAATGCTTTCAGCCACTTCTCTAAAGATTTGATATATGCCTAATTAAGGTATATGTTGAAATTAAAAATAGATTAATCAGGCTTTTGAGGTGAAGAATATTTTAAGGAAGCCGGAAATCATTTCATATAAAACAATGAAGGTGTAGCGGCGGTGCACACAATTTCTTTGTGAAATGACAAACAGACAAAATCTCAATCCGAGCAAACACACTGCAGCTGTTTTCTTTAAAAAATAAAATAAAATAAAAAAGAATTATGTGAATGTGTTATGTGATTATTGTGTGATTTATGGCAGTTAAAAGTACTTAATATCTTACTTTTAACAATCTATTATACAAGATGACATACAATGGATTGTAAATTAATCAAACAATTTTTTGTCTGCTTTTTAGCAGACATTAGATAAAATGTAAAAGAATAAGTAAAAGTAGAATGAAAAAACTCTTTATTTAATATTTGGCAAGTGGGAATATAAAATTGCTCTTTGCTTCTAGCAGACTGACATACATTTAACTTATTACTTGGCTCATAAATAGTGCTTTCCTATTTGCATAATGTGAATAGGCAATATAAAACGCTTAACGTCAGCATATATGCAATATAGCTAATACCATGCACATATGCCCTATTGTCAAAGCATGAATTGAATGCTTCAATAATAAGGTGAACACGTGTGCTTTTAAAACAAAAATCTAAATTACAACGCAGGGTAATTGAAAATAATGCAACACCTACCCCTTTTGTTCCAGATTTGATTATTTTGTTACTGATATTCCGTTTCAGGTTGGAGTTATTCTTTGGGTACTTCGTCTCGAGCCCTTTTCCATGTGCTCAGAGCACGCGCTCCACGGCACGCGCTGCGTACAGTCACATACAGTCCATGACGTCACATAGCCCTAATACAGCAGCGTAGGGGGGAAAATCACTGCTTTGTTTAGTCGGCATGGAAATAGATCCGTGCAAAAGCTAATAACCGCATTTAATCGAACTCTGAGCATTTGGAGAATGATTATATGCGTTTATATTAACACAGAATTAGGAATTCCCTATTAAATACTAGTAAAGTCAACAAAGAAGATGTGTACACATTAGGTGTCAACACAAGGTGTGAATTATGGGGCGGGGTAGGGTTCTCTGACTACGGTTGAAGCAATCAAGCCCCCAAAGGGAGTTATGTCTATCTGTCTGTCCGTCTTTCTGCCTGTCTATCGATCGATCTATCTATTAAAATATGTTCATACATCTCAAGTGAATTCGATTTCTGAGTTCATGAAGGTCTAAAAAATCTGTATCATAACTAATTAGCACTATATCACTAAACTAATATGCTAAACTAAGTTCATGTTGCTCATAGAGCATCTGTTGCAAACCTCTGCTAATGCAGGCTGTTTTTGTGTTTACAGAGCTGTAAACCACTCCAAAATCAGTGCAGCATCACTGCAGGTTTATTGTGGACACTGGACAGTGTGTGAATCATAGATTAGAAAAGAATAGCATTTAGATTTTAAAAAGTGATTCAAAAAATACATTTTGGAGATACAATATGTTTAAGTTATTAAAAGCATAAAAAGTGGATGTTCGAAGTTCCTCTATGTCTAGGCTGGACTGAGGACTGTAGCATGTGAGTCATAATCTCCTCAATCTTATTGTGTGAACTATGGTGAATCACCCGAAAGTTTATTGTCTTGCTGTCAAATTCCCCTTCGTTGGGTTTCCTGGCAGTGGTCCTCATTATAGCTTTGCGATGCCTTTCATTTTTTGGCCACTGTTTCTTATTTGAATGCCAAATATGAAGGAGCCCAGCTTTCATTTAATGTAGTTGGGTGAAGATGCAATTGAGCATTTTTGCATTTTGCAATATTATCTATTCTGACTTCATGAAATAAGTGCAGTAAAATAACTTTAAACAGGTGAAAATTTAAACTGACCTTTCAGACTGGGAAAATCCCTGAAATGATTACCAGTTTGTCAAAGCAATCATACTTTTTGAACTAAAAAGCAATTATCAAATATTCCTCAAACTTCTTTCAAGAGTGTCTAATCTATATGTATGAGCAGTTTAGTGCAATGAGACCAAGAGAGACCAGATCCAAGTTCTGAAAGAAATTTTTATGATTAAGTGAAAACATGAAAAAAAACCATATAGTGAAACTTAATATGGTTTATGAGAACATGTAGCTGATACAGATCCAAAAATACCTTTCTTAAGAAATATTAATTAATTATATACAAAAAAATTTTACTTTAGGGTTGTGCAGCCCTATTTTTTCTCATTTTATTAATAAAAATAAATGACTTAAATACAAATTATTTTAACCACCTTAAATTTTAAACTGTCGCATTTTTTAAACATGAAAAGAAATGACAATATACAAAAAAAATGCATTGAACATGCAACATGAACTATACACGGCAACAGTTTAACTTGCATAAAAAAGCTGGGGGAGGGGGTTCTTAAAAAGTCTTTTTACTTTGACTCATGTGACACAGGTCCATTAATGTGATCTCTGCAGCTGCTGCAGCCTGTGTTTTAACTGTTCACTCTTTCGCCTCAGCTGTTCTTTGATGGACAGCAACCTTTGCTCATCCAACTGCATGCTGTGGATGCACTCTGTCGCCTTCTTTAGAATAACAACTTTAGCAGCTTTCTCGTTATTTGCAACCTCAGGGATCTCATCCCGTAGCGCGAAAAAGCTGAGTTTCAGTTCATTTCTACGTTGTCGCTCCAAAACATTATGAGTCCTGCGTTTGTCATTGTCCTCAGAATCCGATGTCCGCGGACTTGTGCACTTGCGTTGCTTTACATGCCTGTTGCTGCTGGTGCTGTTGTTGTTGCTGCTGCTGGCCTCCAGTCGTAGCCTCTTGACAGCTGGCTGGTCATGCCGCGTGGAGGGGTGAGCGGCGTAGTTGTGCTGGTGGGTGGAGACGTGACACCGCTTCAACACTAGGGGACTTGGGTACCTTGAATCCGGCACGTCAGCCTCATTCCTTTTTTGACGCTTTTCCACTGTCACTACATCAATTTCTTCCTCCTCCTCCTCCTCCTCTTCCTCTTCCTCTTCTTCCTCCTCATCTTCATCTTCTTCTTCTTCATCTTCTGCAAATGAATTACAAAAAGAAAATTAATAACTTAAACAAAACATCAGTTCATTTAGAAACCTCATAATACAGCGCAATGGGAATTTAATGGAATTTGGCAATTGGCTTTCCACAATGTGTGAGGTGGGGGTGGTTGGGGGATCTCTGCATTCCAGTCCCCACCCACTTTCCTCATCAGCTGATATTTGAACATTGCAGTCTTTCCTACAGATCTTATTAGGGTCTAGCAAAGGGGAGGTGGAGAGATCTTATGCAATTACCACTTACACCAATCATTGCATCAAGGGTATGAACATAAAGTCCTGTGACCGGCACACCACCTCACCGGTGCCATGTAAAGGTCACTTGAAAAAATGCAAGCATTTGCGCATACAGCAACCAGCTAAATCTAGACTCTGCATGTCATAAATAACAAAATAATGCGTAACATACCTGAATCACTGCCACTGCTGCTGGAGCTGTTAGGTGGAGTGTCAAGGACAAGCATGGGTTCTGATGGAGCAGCCTTGCTGGATTTGCTGGACTCTGTAAGGGGATACGGAAAGACCACAGAGGGGTCGATGCATTCTGATGCAGAGGTGCTCAGATCCTGCAAATAACTTGCATTGTGTCGATTTGAGCTGCTGTCAGACATCAGCTCCTTCCTAGCAGCATGCAGGGACGCCAGTCTCTCAGAAACCACTTTCTCCAACTTGGCAGCGGCGGAAAAGCCGCTCCACATGCAGTCCTGGATGATGATGGACTTGATGAAGGACTGGGAGTAGTCCGCGTCGCAAATGAAGCTCTGGTTGACCACGTCGTCTCCCAGGAACTCGCTGACCATCTCCAGCTGTTCGGCGGTGGAGAGCGACTGTCTCCGGCTGGGAGAGAGGGGCGGTGTGGGCAGCAGCTCGAATTTCTTCCAAATGTCCTCGCTGGGAGCTGGAGGTTGAGTCTGTCCTTGCTGATGGTGATAGAAATCCTCATCGTCGTTTTCGAAATAGAAATAGGGCTGGATGGAGTCGTAATCGTAATCGTAGTTTTTATACGGCAAACTCGCATTCACCGGCATTTTGACACTTGTGAAGAAAATACAAATTGGAATTACTACAGCGCATATGCAAGGTCTAACTACACATCACAACAAACGCTTTGCCAAATGCACATATTTATACCATGCATAAAATGCATGGGGTGGGAAAACTAAGCAAATAATGAAACTAACGTTAAATAACAGCATGTGTAAAAACGGAGCGATTAAAAGCTAAAGCGGGTTTTTATAAAAATATTTAAAAGCAGCCCTCCTTTTAGTGCATTCTTTCAGCATGCAGCATTCAAACTCCCGTTAATAATATAAAGACTTTTGCACTCATAACACGCAAGTTGCATTTTAAGTCTAAAAGATGCATGCAACATCAAATGCCGGATCACTTAACTTACCGTGTATTTAACAAATGCAGTTTCACAATGATTTCTTTCGAGACGCGATGCAGTGAAAATAGAACGAAAAAGGAGCAAAAAGTAAGATCCAATAGTTTACTCCGCTCGCTTGCAGCATAAGTGGAATCAAAGTCCTGGTCAAATGGAAAGTGAAGGGAAATGTAATCAACGCTCCGCTCTTGTGCACCTCTCAGATGCTGGACAGACTGATAGCCTGTGTGACAGAAGCAGGATGAATAAACTCTGTACTCCAACGAGCGGCAGCGCTTGACGTATGACGTATGACGTACGCACCAACGTTTCCCGCCAAACGAAAATCCCTCCTATAAGCTCGCGCATCAGAAACAATAATAATATTAAACATTATTAGATTTGAAGACCACTAATTATTAGTCTTTACTGACTTAAAACGCATGTTTAATCTATTTCTGAAATCGATAAATGTGGTACTATTTCTCGCGGAAGCACACAATCGATTGGGGGGGGGGGGGTTTGACGTCATGGAGAGACAGCTCGTTTATAGTCCATCAGTGACAGCTCACTTTTTGTGTGTTTTGTGTAGGATGTATTTTTATTTAACAAGGATGCAACAAAATTACATCATTGCTTATAATGTTCTATCGTATTCTGTTAAAAACACAAAGAGAAATATTACATGTAATTTTAAATAGTAATAAATAAACAGTATGTTACATGGTTTGAAGAAACCAAAGCAAAGTACCGAGCATCTTGATGTGCTGAAGTATCTTCTTTCATTTATTTATTGTAATTCTTTTTATTTTTTATTTCCTTTATTTCTTCATTTTTGTGTGCTAGAATTCATCATATATTTTGTGTGCTAAAGGTGTTTTTAGAATTTGACTGAGAGAGTAGGCTGTATAAAAAAAACAAGTGATAGCATGTGTTGTAGTAGAAGCCATGCTTTAAGAAACCAAGTTCAAATTCTACATGTTGGCTCTGGATATGTAACCACCATCAACTAGTTTACTACCTCAACATGTCACAAATGTAAGTCATCCAGAGCAGTGTTTTGAAACAGGGGCCCTGGATCGATCCACTAGGGGGCCTCAGTATACATGCTAGGATGTTGCAAGAGGACTTAAATTGTGAGGTTACATTTTAACGATGTAAGGCAATAATCCAGTATTGGCTTAGACAATGCGTTTCATTCTGCACAACAATTTCAAAACCAATGCATCAGATAACAGTTTATGAGTGATATTTGTTTTGAAACTATTACATGACAGAAATCAATTATGAAGTTAAATGGTACAAAAAAGACTGGTGATTTCTAGGGTTTCAATATTCAAACTGATTTATACAGGGTGCAAGTAGTCCTTAAAAAGTGCTTTCAGAAACCATTGATGGTTCACATGATCATTTAGGGAGAAAAATGACAGAAGGTTCACATCAATCTAAAGACATATAATATAAAAGTTATAGTTTGGTATTGTGTTGTATCCAAAGATCTATGAAACAGAGTTAACAGAAGGTTATTGCACCCATGTAATTATCAGACTGCTGAAGGTGCTTTAGGATTTCAAGGTCCCCACAACTAGACGGTATGTAGCGCCCTCTGCTGTCAATAACTATAATGATCAACTTCGTACTGAAGTAAATATATTTCAGTAAAACACAACTGTAATTTATTATAAGAAATTAATGGAAAAATATTTAAAAAATCCACCTTTTGTATATTGTACTTTATACAATTTTATCAATGTGATTTACATTGTTAAACAGTAATATTGGCAAACAAAACTCAATTCTGCTGTAAAGCTGCTCTAAAGAGATGACAAGTATCCAGTAGTGTCTGTGCAACCAAGTCTTCATATCGCTAAATATTAAGTGTCCCCAATTAAGCATGCCAAAAAAGGTGAGAGTGACAAGGAACCCAAATTCCTTTGGTGACAGAAACTGGGTGGAAAATCTTTAGGAGAAGCTAGGTGGTCTATGCTAAGGATTTGTGCTGATGGCCATTAAGTTGACGAATAAATAAATAAATGATAATAAAAACTAGCATCCTTTATTTTATAGAGAAAACTTGTCCATATGATGTTTGGTTTGTTGTTAAGTTATAAAAATTAATGGACTGCCAGTCAGTTTTTAAAACACTCATTTTAAATAGTAAACATATTTCTATATTGTACTGTTTTGCTGTACTTTGGATCAAATAAATGCAGACTTGGTGAGCAGAAGAGACTTATTTAAAACATTAATCCCCTGGTTTCATAGACGAAGCTTAAGGCTACTCCTAGACTAAAATGTAAATGTAAATCTGTTTTAAATGAAAGGAACTTGCACTGACCAATCTTAAAACATCTTAAGATGCCTTAAGATGCATACCAATAATTCTTTTTTCTAAGGCATGTTTATAAAATTTTCTTTTTAAACTATGGCCTAATTTTGGTTTAGGCTAAGTCCTGTCTGTGACACCTGGCCTAAAATCTTACTGTTCAAAAATTTCAGACTGGTAGTGTATATTATTTTTTTAAACATTTGAATCCATTAAAGTAACTGGAACTGATATGATTTTAAAAAAGAGACTTGCTCCCTTTTAATTTGACAAAAAAAGGAGTGAATACACTCAATACATCAAAGATAACTCAATAAAGTTACAAAAACAAAAATTATAAATACAAAAATTACAATGAAATTCCACATTTACAAAATTTTACAATCACAAATAATCATGTCCGTAATACAAAAACATCAACAAGACAGCTTAATTAAAAACAATTTTAGCTTAAAAGACCATATTTGAAATACCTTTAATATCCACACGTAACTTATTTCACAAAAGTGCCCCAAAATATCTAAGAAACCTACAACCATGCATAGTTTTAAAATGTAATATCCATAAGTCTTTGCCTATATGTTGCTCATTTACCCTATAGGAAAAATGCATTAAAATATGAGGGAGCTCTATTACTAAAAATCGTCTATACCAGTTCAGCTTTCAATTTATTCTGAGGTTTTTTTTTCGGTCGTGGTCCCTGTGTGTCATCCGTTGACGGAAACATTTCCCAAAAATGCAAAAAGTTGGGCAGTGTATCATTAACCTAATGGCAGGTTATAGTTGTCTGTGATGCCCAGGCCTGTTTCTCCAAATAACATCCAGTGGAGGGCAGCAGAGATCAATAATAATAGGCGAGACGTAACTTTCCGCAGTAACTTATTAAACTGTTTGCGTTGACATTTTATTTAAACAGCCTTTTTTCTAAGACAATGACTTATGTTCCATAAGAAATAAAAAATTAATGTTTTTCATTCTTTGTACAAGTCCAGCAGACTGAAGCGAACAGCTGGAGAAGGGAAAGGGGAGAAGGGCTTGGTGTTGTGACGCCCCACGTGTGTTCTGCACGAGTATAAATAACACACACGCGCGAGCAAACACAGCTGACAGCACCTCAACCTTTCAGACACCAAAATGCTAATTTCCAGCGGTTTCCTGCATCAGCACTTCGTGGCAGTGAGATTTAATTCGCGGGCGAATGACATGATGATATAATACGAAATGTTTGGATGACCTTCTCGGAAGCGGTGGGAATGACAATGTGTCCAGTTTTTCCAGTTTCACTTCTGGCAGCTGAAAGCCGTAGACCATAAAGAGACTCCTTACGGACGAATGCCTTAAATATCATTTTCATCATTTGTCATGATGGACTGTCTATCAGGCAAAGCGTACTGGCCTCTCATTCGCTTTCTGCTGCCGCTAGCCATTACCAATATAGCCATCGACTTCGGAGAACAGGTGAGATATGATGCCTTTCAACATGTGCTCGACCGAACACCTGTAAAATGTTTGTAGATATATTTACACCTTGGGCTTGTTTAGATGCACGAATGTCAAATTGAGTCCAGT
The DNA here is from genome assembly GCA_032353835.1 of Enteromius viviparus. NCBI lineage: Eukaryota > Metazoa > Chordata > Actinopteri > Cypriniformes > Cyprinidae > Enteromius > Enteromius viviparus. Next base: position 10,002,428 of record JAUCNO010000548.1, on the reverse strand, counting down.
AATGATGGGTTAGCAATATTAGGGTGGTGTGGCGCAGTGGTAAGCTAATAATCTTTTCGGTTCAAATCTTACTATCGTTGATCCATTGAGAAAGGAATCTTTACAATGAACTAGATTAACCAACCTCAAAAATGAGATAATTTTAGATAGCAACATATCCTCAGAAGTATGCACATGCTTAAAAGTGTGACAGCTAGCCCAGACCTCTTCCAAAGGTAAATTGCTTTGAAGTGTCAGCCAGATTCTGAGAGCTTGTTGTCTGCTTTTGTCATTGCTTTTAATTATTGATTAAATTTCAGGTAGCAACAAAAACACTATTTATTTAATTAAATATTATAGTTAACCCTATGATCTTTTTGAACCTGTTATCAGTTCCAAAAATGTCACTACTGTTCAAATGACAGGGAAATAAGTTTTTGTTGTTTGAATATGTTTGCCACAAATAGATGCTTTACACCCATCATAAAATAGTTCAAAGGAGGCCATATTATTCTCAACGTTTCACTGTGAAGATAATCTATGAAATTTGTAAGGATAGCCCAGGATTTCTGTATTAGAGGATATTTTTAAGCTCTCAGTACATGCCTCAGATATGCACTGGATGGTTAGTAGTCAACGAATGGTTTATCAAGTTCATTTTGGGTACAAAGCTCAACCAACTTGGGTTTGATTAATACAATAGTTTCCTGCAATGTTTCAGTTTTGCTCTTTCATTCTGTGGGACAGATTGAAAGATGTCTGTATGTGTCTGTAGGTTTGTGTCATTTAGCGTTAGAAAAATGACAGGGTTAAGTACCAGTGTTTGTGCCTTTGAGCGAGGAGTTAGATGGGGTAAGGATTAGTCTTATGTAACTAACGTGTGAGTGTATTTTTAGCAGCACTCATTGTCTCTTTGTTTCTCTTGTTCTCTTGAAAGAAACTAGAGTTTTCAAGTTGTGTTTTTATACACTGCTCAAAAAAAATTAGGAACACTTAAAGGAATAGTTCACACGAAAATGAGAATTACCCCATATTTTACTCACCCCTCAGCCATCATAGGTGTATGTGACTTTCTTTTTTTCAGACAAACACTGTCTGAGATGTAAGTTGCCTCATATGTTGAGTAGAGATGGGTGTAGTTTAGGTTTTTTTTCGATACCGGTGCTAAATCGATACTTTTAAAACGGTTCCGGTGCCTGATTCAATACTCATAAAATAAAAATGGTAACACTTTATAATAACTGCACACTATGAATCATTAGTTAAGCATTAAACAGTCGATTTATCTTTTATAAAGCATTGTTCCGACATTAATAGTCATTAGTAAGCAGTTTATAAATACAGCTGTAAATGCCCAGTTCTTGGATGGGGTTTTGGTTCCTTGCCGCTGTCGCCTCTGGCTTGCTTAGTTGGGGACACCTGATTCCAGTGATTATCGTCGTCTTGACTACAGAGACCGTCTCTGCATTTGATAAATAAAGTTTAATTCTCGTCATAATA
>JAUCNO010000548.1:9977526-10000221 GCA_032353835.1 Enteromius viviparus | reverse complement strand
TCTGTTTTGCTCTGCGTTTACCAATAAACAGCTTGCATATGAACCCGCACGTCTCCTCGCCTCGTTCTCATAACACTCCCAAACAGTATTAGGTAAATTGTTCCAGAGTTTGGGTGCCAAATAGGACTGGACGATATGGCTGAAAACTGTATTGCGAAATCAGTGTTTCATATCGGTCGATATTGATGATTATTGATATTTTTATGACCCATTTAAAATAAGGACCAGGAGAAAAATATACTACATTTAAACATTTTTATTTTAAACTTAACCTTTCTCTGATCATAATTCCCTCAGTTATTAAGATAGAAATGTCAACAACCATGGAAAACTTAAATAATGACCCAATGCCACTGCCTCCATTATATCTTTGTAACGTTTAGATTCTTTGTTATAAGACACTGATGCAGAGTATCTCTCCACGGTGGTCTGATACTTGTCCGGTGTTGCATCTACAGATGTTGTTGGTTGAATATGGCTGTGCTTCAAAGGGTGAGGTGGTACATTAAGTTCGTGGTGGTATACAGTCTTGGCGGGGCCGGCGGTCTTGCATAATTTGCAGACGACATTGGTCTGACAACGGTCATACTTATAATATCCAAAAAACCGGCCATAATTGCGAGCTGACTTTTCCACTTTTATTTACAATTTCCTCACTCGCTGCTGCACTGTTTAAGAAGAGGAATCCTGCAGAAGAGGAATCCTGCAGAACAGCACGAGACAACGATATGGTGCAACCAAGCGTGATACTGTTACATGATTGGCTGTTAGCGTATCACTCCCTACATTGCTCTTACCAGAGAGCGAATGCATTTGTTAATGCAACCAAACTAACTTCGCATCCTCTCTTTTTTACTGATGGGAAGTCTATTATCTTACAGACTCGTTCCTTTGAGTCTCGTTCAGCAAAATCCTGAGCGAATCATGTCATCTTGTTCATTTAAAAAAAAAAAATTACAAATAAAATGTTCTTTCCCTAACACTAGTGATCCTAGTAGATTTGACGCACATGCTGATCACACTACAAACAATACAGTACTCTAACGCTATAAGAAATAAAAATGATTAGTTCATTGTTTACCTGGGTCTTCAGTCTATGATTAGCTCACCTCACGCAGTCGGAGACCAAAAGAGAATTGATTAGGTCATATATTGTGTTTTTCGAGTCGTTCGTTCTTTTGGATTATGAACCTATCACGTGATGAACAAATGACTCAAACTAGACTTGATAGATGAACTAATCAATTCTTTTTCCAGCTCTGACTGCATTTGATAGGCTTATGGGGCTGTCACGTTATGAACAAACAATTTAAACCCAAAGACTTGAAACATTTTGTAGAACACATTTTTTATTGATATCGATCACGTGCCTATCGTGATACATATCGTTAACGTTTTATTGCCTAGCCCTAGTTCTAAACAGGAAAAAGATCTGCCACCCGCAGTAGGTTTTAATATTCTGGTTATTATCAAATGGCCAGAGTTTTGAGAACGCAGCAGACGTGGAGGACTATAATGTGATAAGCGCTCGCTCAAGCACTAAGGAGCTAAGCCATTCAGGGCTTTATAAGTAATTAACAAGATTTTAAAATCTATACAATGTTTGATAGGGAGCCAGTGCAGTGTTGACAGAATTGGGCTAATATGCTCATACTTCCTGGTTCTAGTAAGGACTCTAGCTGCTAAATTTTGAACCAACTGTAGTCTATTTATCAAGCATACAGAACAACCACCCAATAAAGCATTACAATAATCTAACCTCGATGTCATAAACGCATTAATTTACAATTCAGCATTTGAGGTTAAGAGCAAAGGATGCAATTTAGATATGTTCTTGAGATGAAAAAAAATGCAGTTTTAAAGATTCTAGAAACATGGCTTTAAAATCAAAGATTGCTATCAAACAACACATTTACTGTAGGTTCCTAACTGATGAAGAAGTGTTAGACAGTGGTCCAGATTATTAGTGTGTGGTTTTTATGTTGTATTATGTTTTGTCAGAATTTAACAGTAAGTTACTTGACATCCAATTTTTTATATCAGCTATGCATTCCGTTTGGTGTGTTTCACCTGTGGTTTCACCTTTAGTATCATCTGCATAACACTGAAAGCTAACACCATATTTCCTCATAATATCTCCCCAGGGTAACATGTAAAGCATACGTTTGTTAACCTAATTTTTTACACACAGCAATGAAACCATTTCTCTTTGTCATATCTGCTTCAGGCTCTAAATAGGGGCATCTCTTCTGTGAAAGAGGACAAAGTTGAAATGTTGGCCAGTTATGGTCTGGCATACTCGCTTATGAAGTTCTTTACTGGACCCATGAGCGACTTCAAAAATGTCGGACTCGTGTTTATCAACAGTAAGAAGGACAGAAACAAGGCAGTCCTCTGTATGGTTGTGGCTGGGGTCATTGCCATCATCCTCCACATCCTAATAGGTGTGTGTCAGTCTTGTGAATGCAATCTCCAGTTTACTGTTGCAGTTCTTCCATGTAAGTCTTTTATAAAAAACTGTCAAATTTCCCCAGCTTACACAGATCTGGGATACTATATCATAAATAAGCTCCACCATGTGGATGATTCAGTAGGAAGCAAGACACGAAAGGCTTTCCTGTACCTCGCAGTATTTCCATTATTAGATGCAATGGTGAGTATGAATCTCATAATTCAACTTTTAATAAGAGATCATCATTTAGATTAGAATATTTTGCTTATGTACAATTTTGCCTGTTAGTACTGTATGTGAAGGAGCATGCAGAAGAGTAAAACAAGTTGTGTACCAATTCTAATTAATAGGCTAATTACAGTTGTTATTACAAAATGCGGTAACACTTTACAACAAGGTGCCATTAATTAACATTAGTTAATGTAACACTGAACAACTGTAACATGAACAAACAATGAACAATGCATTAATATAACACTATGCGGTTGTTCATTGTTTGTTCATGTTAGTTCACAGTGCGTTAAATTATGTTAACAAACACAACGATTTTAGTAATGTATTAGTAAATGCTAAAACAGACTAGGTAAGTAAGGTAAACTAGGTAAATTAAGTAAGATTAAATAATGCTGTAGAAGTATTGTTCATTCTCAGTTCATGTTTACTAATGTTGTTAATTACTGTTAACTAATGATCCTTATTGTAAAGTGTTACCCAAAATGCAACTGAAGGATCGCTTTTAATGCATTGTATTGTGGTGTACAGACTTTTGATCACTATAATCCATATATTGCAGTTGTCTGCAATTATATTTTCCATGTGATATTCCATGCATGCAGACAATGCACCTATTGTGTATAGTATTCATACTGCAGAAATAAAGTAGAATGCTACATACTTTTTTTCATTTGTACTGATTTAATTTTGCTCCGAAGGCGTGGATTCATGCTGGCATCCTCCTCAAGCACAAGTGCAGCCTGCTAGTGGGATCTGCCTCTATTTCTGATGTTGTTGCACAGGTAGCCCTCTATAAACTGTTGTATGCTAGGCTTCTATCATCTCCGCTTGTGCCACAATTGGAAAACAAATGTTTTGCCGATTTAATGTAATATTTTTGTCTTGTATTTAAATGATAGACACTTGTTTTTTTATCAGAAAAGAAATGGCAGGAAGCAGGACATAAAGTGATGTAACAAGTGAGATTATACAATATTTATAAAAATATTAGTAAACTGCTTTTTGTGAAGTGAAAGATACAGGGAGTGACTTTATTAAATCAGAGACTGTATATGTCACTTTGTGCCCAGCTGATTGGTCCAGTTTAGGTTTGCCCAGAATAAAACCTGCTCTGGAGCAGGTTATGCTGCAGTGTAAGTTACCACAGCAATTAAACATGCTCAAAACCAACCTACAGGGTTTGTTCAAGCTAAACACGGGTAAAACATATCTGGGTAAAAAGTAAACTGGCTTTGTACAACAGGCTCCAATTTTTTTAAGTTGTGCTGCTAATCCTTTATATTTTTTCAGGATTCTTTGACGAAAATAAGAATATAAATTTCATTTATTGAAAATCAAATTCTTACAAAAGAATTATTTTTATCGACTGTTGATTTTGGGGTTATTTTAGTATTCACAATTTCATGTAGTCTTGCTGATTAAAAGTTTTATTTTCTAAACAATATTGCTCTGACCAAAATTTTTAACAATAGTTTAAATAATAAAACATTTAAATATATTGATTTTGTTTGTAAAATAAGTTACTGTAAGAAAATACAGTCATACATCATTCCAAATGCAAAACACGACTATAGAAAATGACTGGAAAAAGCACAATATTTTAATATTTCCATGTAGTGTAACATAGTTTAAAATATTCAGATTATCCATATTTAAAATATTATTAAACTAACATGATTTAATGAAAATAATTTAGGCCTAAATAATGTTTGGCGCATCATGCATATGCAAATCTGCCAGTTTTTTTTATTTTGTGCCACCTGCTAAAGGGCTATTTTGAGCACTCATTTTGCATTGCAGATTTGCATAGCATGTAACAGCAACAGCGTATCTCTCTCTCTCTCTTTTATCTGTTCAATGCATAAATATTTTTGCATGTTTGTCATGTGTTGAAACATGTACTTAAACTTACCCAATATCTAATTCTTGACTCTTCTGTTTCTCTGCAGATAATATTTGTGGCGATTCTTCTCCAGAGTAACCTGGAATGTTTAGAGCCTCTTCTCATTCCCATTCTCTCTTTGTACATGGGAGCTCTTGTGCGGTTCACTATAGTAGGACTGGGCTACTACTGTAACGTCCACAACAATATCCCTGAATCAACCAGCATCGAACATGGGGTATGATTATCAAGAAGACTTTTGCAAAATATTCAAAAAGTTGCTTCTTATATTCAAAGTACTTTTGTTGCCTTCCAGGGTGACACAACTGTAAGGAAGATGCTAAGTTTCTGGTGGCCGCTTGCCCTCATTTTGGCCACTCAGCGCATCAGCAGGCCTATTGTCAATCTGTTTGTCTCTCGGGACCTCAAAGGCAGCACTGCTTCAATTGAAGTGAGTACTGATGGGTGCTGACTTGTACTACAGTAAATGGTATCAAACAGCAGCCTGTTCTAACTGAACTGTGTGTGTTTGCTAGGCGGTAGCAGTACTCACAGCAACTTATCCGGTTGGTCACATGCCCTACGGCTGGTTAACAGAACTTCGTGCTCTCTATCCAGCATTCGATAAAGTAGGTGGTGTTTTTGATTTTGAATGTCACAATGTATTTTTACCGGAAATCACTAATATAATTCTTGTTGTGATAGGATAGTTTAGAGTTTAGCCACACTGCTCACAAGGCTATTGTCACCAACAAACTAACTAAAATGTTTCTATCCAGCTTTTTACTGCATGTTATGATCTTTTATTATTTGGTAAATGAATCAGGTAAGACCTTAGTAACTTTTGTTGTGTCTTTTCCTGAGGCTTTGGAATGTTTTTTAGTCAACACCCAATGACTAGTTTTCACAATAAAACGCCTCGTCCTGTAGACCTGTAATTATGTACCATTCAAAGACCTACAAAAGTCAGATTAACATGAACCTGATTCAACATGTTTAGGTTTTGATTAGAGACATAACCAGTAAAAGCATTCTGTGTGGTTTTAAAGGCATTAGGTTTTAATTTTATAGTTGTGTTGGTAAGATTGAGTGAAAGATTTGGATTGGAGAAAACTTGTTTTGTAACTTCTAAATTGTTTTTGCGGTCACTAGGACTCAGTGTTCTTCGAGTAGGAAAGAAAGATAACAACATGCTTTTCATTGTTGAAGCACATAGTTATATAGTGGGTGTGAAAACATCTTTCTTGGTTTAGTTGGTTTGTTGGATGTGGCAGATTTCATGTTGTATGCATAAATTGAATATATAACATTGTCATTTCAAAAAGTGTTTTTCCACATAAGGCTTAGCTTGTGTTATAAATCGTATCTTTTGGAGGATAAATACTAACATTTGTACTTTTTTGGGATTGTTTCAACAGAATAACCCTACTAATAAGTTAGCAAAAGGCCTGACTGTCACCACAACGCATATCAAGAGGTTCATCCTTTGCTGTTTTCTCCTCTCCTTAATGGTAAGGACTATTAATCATTTTGCTATGGTGAGGATAAGAAGTTGTTTCAAAAAAGTTAAAGTGTCAGAAATTCTTCATATGTATCACAGCATAGTTGTTACTGCTTAAACTGCTTAGTCTCACCTACAGTAAGCAAAAAAATTAAAATAATGAACCTAATTTTCATGGATACACCCAGAGGATATTTTCATAAAGTTTTTAGTTTCATTTTGTAGTTATGAGTTTGTTTACATCAGCTGCTCAAGTTCCAACATAAAATACAGATCTTTGCCTGCGTGTGAAAACGGCTTGCATTTTTCACATACCATACAATTAGTGAACACTGATTTCCGTTCTCACGTTGGTCTTAAACCCATTTTGTTTCTTTTTACTCATCCAGCTCTGACCTCAAGGCCTGCAGATGAAAAACAAAACAAAAAAATGAGTTACAGTTTTATAATGCTTCTTAAAAAAACACGCTTGGTTTGATGGGTCCCAGTTTTTGCTGTTTGTTTTTGATTTCCATTAGATGACTTGTTGTGTGGTTTTATATATTAGATGGCCGTATAAAATTTAAATTAAGAGAAACATGTGGTTAGATCTTGCACACCCACTTTTCTGAATGGAGATGTTACACTTGTGCCACCAGCGGAGACATCTCAAAACAGCCTGAAGATATCTGGCAGCTTTCCTGATTACTTGTTTTATCAAGACAGTGAGGAAACTGATAAAATTAACTTTTTTTATTTATTTTTGTGTAAACTCATAATGTTCGTTGTGTAAAAGTGTTTGTGATAGAACTGTGTTATGAGTGAGCACATTATATGACTCAAGCCCATGGCGTTTAACTTGGCCAGACGTGGAGGATCTTTTACTGTAAACTGTCATGCCAGGCCTTTTTCAGACTCTATTGTGCCAGAATAGAGGAATGCCCGTAGGCGTCAAGCAGACATGGTGTGAGACCATTGTATAATCTAGTTTTGCTGGAATGAGAAGAGTTTCATAACAAAGATTCAGTCAAAACCGATTGGCACATGTGATGCTGTGATGTTAAAAATAGGTATATATATTATTGTTTTAGAGTTCGAGGTTAATGTGGATGAGGTTAATGGATCCAGTATTGACATCATATCAGAATAACAATCATTTTTGAAGGATCACATGACTGGTAATGGAAGCTGGAGTAATTCAAATATATATTAAATTGATTATAAAAACAGTTAGTTCCGATCCTTAATTCTGATTGGTTGAGCCAAGTTCGAAACATTTTTAAATTACTTTACAAACAAACACCTTTGTTTACATTTGTGTGTTGCTTGGCAACCACTTTGTTGAAACCACAACCGTTTTTGAGAAACTTCACGGTTTTTATTAACGGAAGAATGTTTTTATTGACATAATTACACTTTATTTGCTCTGTTTTATTTTGTGAAACCTTACTACGAATATGGAATCATTTTATAAAAGCAACAAGCCCCATGAATTAACGCATAGCAACATGGAGCAGAGCCTAACAACACCCCTTAGCTGTAAAGTACAACTTGTTGGGGCTTATTGCTTTAATTTTATTAACAAAACTATAAACTAAATGCAGCTTTGGTGAGCATAACAGATTTCTCTTAAAAAATATTTCTGAACTCATACTTTTCAGTGGCATTTTATCCATGTATTTTTAAAATAACCTTTGTCCCAAAAACGTATCATGTAAGTGAAAGAAATAGTTCACTCAAAAATGAAAATTTACCCATCCCTTGAGTAGTTCCAAATCTGTATGAATTTCTGCAAAACGAAAGTTAGTAACCAGGCTGTTTTGGGTCACCATTGACCTCCATTGTAGGAAAAAAAAAACTGGAAGTCAGTGATGACCCAAAACATCCTGGTTACAAAATTTCTTTAAAATGTATTCATTTGTGTTCGGCAGCTCAAAAAAATAATAATACAGGTTTGGAACTACTCAAGGGTGAGTAAATGATGACAGAATTTAGATTTTTGGGTAAACTATTCCTTTAAATAATTTGTTCATATACCTGTTACTGTGTTTTGCAGATGTGTTTCCTTGTATTCTGGACGCCTTATGTTTCTGAACACATCCTGGTTAATGTCATTGGTGTGGATACAGACTTCGCACAGCTTTGCATTATTCCACTGCGGGTCTTTTCCTTCTTCCCTGTACCTGGTATCATAAAGTCTTTTCTTTAACCTTTTATTTAATATTGTGGTGCATATCACTTACAGTGCAGTATATCTATTGACCTTGTGTCTGTGTTTTTCTATCAGTTACAATTCGAGCTCATCTGACGGGCTGGTTAATGACGTTAAAGAGAACTTGTGTGCTGGCACCTAGTTCAGCTCTGCGCATCGCTGTGCTCATCACCAGCCTTCTGGTGCTGCCTTACATGGGGTTAGTATACAGAAGGAATATACAAATATGCCAAATGCATCTCATTGAAATATCTTCTGAATGTGCTTCTCTGCTCAGTATGTAATCTGTGAAGTAATTAGCTCTCAGGCTGCCTCTGAGATTAAAAATAAACCGTTTCAGATCCCCTTCTGCATTTTGTGAATTAATTATGACTGCACTCCTCAGCTAATGCAAACTGCTGCAGTAATTGCAGTAAAATAAGCTCAGAAATGGGTTATTTAAAGGGTTTTTTGGGTTTGTTTGTTTTTTACAGAGTGCATGGTGCCACACTTGGAGTGGGGTCTTTATTAGCAGGATTCATGGGGGAGTCCACCATGGTTGCAGTGGCTGCCTGTTACGTATACCGAAAACAGGTGAGGCGCAATCAGTAATCAATTGCTCTGCAGAAATATTACAGCTAGTTACACCTTATTTTTTTATGTGAATTTAAACAATTTTCTGTGAATATGCCAGACTTCTAATTTATTAGGATCTATGGATATAAGTATAAGTGCAGTAAACAAAATGATGTTAGCTATTTGTGTTTCTGATTGTAATTCAATCGTGATATTTTTGTTTTTGTGTGAGTTGTAAAAACACTTTAGATTAAAAATTCACTATTAAGTGTTTTCCCTCAAATAGACTCAAATAATTTTACTGTTAATTTATAGCAAGGCAGTTAGGATGATACAATTATTTTTTATTTAGTACTGACCTGAGTATTTTACAACATTTACATAAAGTCCACAGGAGAATATAATAATACACCATTCAAAAGTTTGCATATGCTTGAGTGTTAATAGTGCGTTGTTATCTGAATTATCCACAGCTGTTTTTCTTTTTTCATATGGTTGATAGTCCTTTGTTTGTCCAGGTTCCACAAATTCTTTGTTTTTCCAGCATCTTTTGCATATTTGAAACTTTTCCAACAATGACTGTATAATTTTGAGATACATATTCTCACACCGATGACAACTGAGGGACTTTTACATAGCTATTATACAAAGGGATCCAACAGTCAAAGTAAACCCTTTGAACTGGGTCATTTTTATAAATTCAAATATTATTTTCTCTTTGTGAATCTTATTCAGGTCAGTACTAAATAAAAAAGTAACATGCATTTTGTAAGATCGTTTTTTTTTTTTTTGAAAGATTTTGACCATAGCTTTATATGTTTAGTTATTGGATAGGTCTAGAATATGGTCATGTAGAAAATATGGCTTTATTCTGTTGGTAATATTTAAGCTAATAAGCAACTAGTTCATTGTGAATAGTGCTTTCTAATCGCAAGTGTTACCAAACATGCTTTTAGATTTTTTAAATCCTTATGTAATGTATCTCTTCTCAGTATTTATCTGTCCCACTGTGTTTTCAGAAGAAAACCCCAGAAGCAGAAATGGTTGTGGAGGACAACTCTTCTCCAATGTATGAAGTCACCTCCAGGACAGAGGTAGATGCCTCTGAAGAGGCTGAGAATGAGCAGGTGAAAACGGAAGATGAATGAATCAAGGCATTGAAAGAAAAACAAGGGTGAAAGATACATGTTTTCCTTTCATTTACAGTATGTCTTGGATTTTTGACGGCGGGGGGGCAACAGTAATTTATCAATTGCTTATTTTTATTACATTTGTACTGCCTTTCCATTACCCCAGTGGAATTGCCAGCTTGATTGATGCTTGTATGGGTTAGAATGAGCATGTATACATCAACTGCACTTCTGCACTTTTTGCACTGAGGCATATTTACACAGAGGTCTTCCAAAGTTTCTGTTCTGCAGCCTGTGAACATTTTTGCCAAAATAGAGGATTACAATCAGAAAACAAATTCTTGCAGAAAGAATGCATCAGGAACCGACTTGAAAGAAGTTTTAATGACAGAACCGTTATCTGTACTTTTAACCGTCTCTATTTTGCCCTGGGATGCACAATGGATAGTTACACTTTTGAGTGCATTAGAACTTGCTCAAGAGGAATTGTTTTTTACTGACTTGGGGCACATGCTAGATGTCAATTGAATTATTTTTGTATTCACTGAGCAAATTCAGGTTTTGTATACTTTACAAATGCCACTATGGAGACAGGTCTGAAGACCTATACACATTAGTATAGAATATACTGTACAAAATATTTAGATAAATGAAAGCATGAACAGATCATTTCTGATCCAGTATTTTGTGCTGGGACCACATTATAGAATCCATTTTCCAGATGTGGAAAAGTTTTAATTTCAATATCTGTTTTGGAAAATGATTAAATGGAATGTAGTTTTGGCAGTGTTTAGGTACTTGTTTACGGTATGTGCTCGTGTTTCTCGGTGCTTGTGTTCTAACTGAATAACAGCTCATATTTCAATACATACAAATAAACTAAGCACTTATAAATGCATTATGGTTATTAAACAAATGTTATTCTAAAGCCGTAGTTTTTTGCATTTATGGTTTGTGCATATTAAAGTCAGAGCCCAAATGGTATAGTCATAGAATATTTTATTCATTTTCCTCAAATGGTCTTGTCTTCCAGTTCTTGAAAAATTAGTATTTTACATAACCAATACTGTATAACGTTCTTGTTTGGCAATAAAGTTAATCAGTGTTAATCCATAATAAATACAAAAATTTAAATGAGTAGGGGAAAAAACCCCATCAAAATAAAAAGTGCAAGTACTTGATGTTTCACTCCACAATGAGCCAAATATTAAACACTTTTTGGAAGTCTTGTTGGCATTTTTATCACCGGCTGCCTTCTAGCATGATTTATGTACGTCATTGTTGCTTTTAATGTCTGGTAAGAACATTTAAACATATGTTATTCTGCCTTTAAGAGTGTAAATGCTCCAAAATGTCATTGACAATATTTTTGTGTAGAGCTTCATTAAAAAAAAAAAAAGACATTTTCCATTTTTTTAAATAAGGTTTATAAAAATGGCCTGACGTGTCTGAGAGAGTGATTTAAAAAAGGCCTCAATCAGTGCCCATGGCTATTTTCAAAATCTTCTTTTATATGTTGAAACAACATAAATTTGAAGTATGTGATGCATTAAATTAGACCATTATCTTATTTCCCATACTATAGCCTACCCACGATACAATCTTTTGAATTACAATTCTCTAAAATTATTGTTGTAAACTCTTTAGTATTTTTTTTTAACATTGATAATGTAAATCAACACTATTTTCAACAGTGCATAATACGAAAAATAACAGGGTTAAAGTAAAAAGGCAGTAAGTTTTTTTCCACCTTTGTAAAGCAGTGTTAATCACCACAACATTTCCTGACAGGCTAATGTTAGTTCTGTGATTCATCAAGGGGAAAAACCTGAGCTGTTCTACTTGCAATTTGATCTTGGTAAATTGCTGTAAATTCCCTTCACTGCATGACCAACCGATCAATATCAAAATAACAAACATCATGCCAATTCATAGATCAGATTTGTTCTCTGAGGTCTCTGTTGTTAGGTCATCGTGATATCTTCTCTGTGCTGGTGTTGAACGCTCCTCCTGACAGGGACATTGTAATGGCGATCGTCCTCTGTGACGATGCACACGCAGGGCCACTCCTGCTTGTGGTCGTCTGGGTAATGCGTCACAAATTCCTCTGTGTCAGTCATGTACAGACGGAAGGCTTGAATGGTGTGCTTTAAGGCATAGCCTAGTAGAAACATCTCTACCTACAAAAAAGCAAACGAACATCTTAAATTGTATTTTACAGCAGGAGTCTGTCAGTGTCATCATACTTGCCTGTTCTACCCCTCCACTGAAGCCGATCTGGCTCAAGTGATTGGCCAGGAGGGTTTGGGGGTTTTCGGATGTGTCGCGGGCAAAAAGAAGCCAGCAGAACACAGGCACTTCTTGATCTGCCGTCATGCTGTGATGAAGCTCAACAGCTTTGGCCAACATTAGAAACTTTAGTGCTTCCAGAAGACCATACTCTTCTTCTCCGCCTTGAAACACACGCTCACACAAACTGTGCTTCTCCTCGGAGCTCTCACAGACTGCAGCTGCATGCCACTGAATAAAGCGCAAAATAAAGATACAATTGTATAAAAATAGAAATTTTCATGATATTTTATTTAATGAAACAATTTTACTTTAATGGTAAAGCGCAATTTACACGAAACGCTATGCTTGACCAATCATCAACTAGTTTATTTTTATATAATTACTATTAAATTACAAAACAAAGGGAGATATTTTGAAGAACGTGTAACCAGGCTGTTTTGGGGTCACTGCTCACTTCCATAGTAGGTTAAAAAAGTACTATAGCAGCCAATGGTGACCAAAAACAGCCGGGTTACAAACTTTCCTTAAAACATCTTCCTTTGTGTTCATCAGAACAAAAAAATCATACAGATTTGGAACTACTCAAGGGTGTGTAAATGATGACAGAATTTTCAATTTGGGGTGAACTATTCCTTTAAGTGTTCCTAATACTTGTGTACTAGTTTAGTAACCAGAAGGAAGCATAGGTACATACTGTAGTATGATAGTATCAGCCGTAATATTTCTGAAACTAGACTCATGCAACCACCATTTATATGTAAAGTCTAAAGTAATTACATTATACATCCATAGGAATTGTCTACTGAATATAAAGTGCAATACTTTCTTTACCAAAAAAGTGTTGCAAGTCTTGTTACACATTTATCATTAAAAAATGTGTTACCAATATCCTGTTACACATTTGTACTTACACATACCATTCAGTGATTTGTTTAATATGTATAGCTATAGATACTATGTGCCAATGCGTACTTACACTGTGGTTACATACTACTTACACATCTAGTTACTAGTTACAGACCCTTCCGTCCATTAAAATTAGGCATGCTTAAAAATATATAAACTAAACGAGTTACAAATTGTAAGATAAAAGGATACAATTGGCTTTTTTTTACTGTTTCATTCCGTGGTAGGAATAAAAAGAGCTACTTTTGCTACTATTATTTTAAATGTCTTTACTTTCACTTCTGATTAATTTATTAGATAATGATTCATTTTAAAAACTATTTTTTTCACAGCAGAAAAAAAAAGATTAACCTTCTTCTTAAGGAGATCCAAATAACATTTCAGTCTCTCCACAGAAAGTTCCTTCTCACTTCCTGACTTGCATTCTGGAGGAAACACCCATCCACCAATCAAATGGTCCTGAGCTTCAATCTTCTCTGGTAACTGTGAGAATAAGCAGCAGCTGTTAATCAGAGCTAGAAAACATCACATACATTAGCTATGTTTCCACATACCCAAGAGTTAAAACCAAATTAACAGTATAATACAGTACCTGCGTCATGATGTGTATGTTTACATACGTTTTACACCATGCAAATGTATTTATATTTGAAGTCTTGTGAACTGGTCAAGTGGATGAAACTGAATGTTTACTAAATATTTTTATAAAGCTCTTCTGGCGCAAATGTCAGCTATTTTTTCAGCTGTGTCAAGGCAAAAGCATTAATTATGCTCAAATTCGATCTGGTAACACTCCTAGTGTCAGCTTATAAACTCATGGGTAGAGGCCAAATGTAATTTGACACAAATTAACAATCTGTACTCACTCTTACCTGCACCCAGATCTACCCATTTATTCGTCAGCTAAAATCTACCGAATGACGCACTTTAACAATTGAGAGCTTCAGGGTTTTTGGTGTAGCACTAAAGATCATGCTTTTGTATTCTTGTAGGATTAGGCAGAGAACATTACTATGGGTGTTGAAGTCTTTGGCACATTTTTGGCACATGGGATCGCATCAGCCCTTTAACTGGGCCATGTAGCACCGGTTTAAAAAAACGAGTAACTCTTTTAAAGTCTTGACTGAAATTATTAATTAGTATAGAGGTCTCCTCACCAATAGAAGGCCTTCATCCTGCAGCCAGGTGGGCATTTTTGTGCTGTTTGCCAGCACCTGATACAGTGTAGCTCGTAGAGCACAGTAGTTATCGCCTCTGACTCTCTTCAGTCCGCTAAAGCTATGGGACATCTCACTGTAGCCCTGAGACAAAAACACTGAAGCAAGTCAAACTTCATATACAACCACACACAGGTCGATCTAAATACTTTAAACACATTTCCCGAAAGACAGAGAGTTAGTTAGGTTACCTTTCTGATAAGAGCACTTTTGGCCGTGTTTCCCTTCCATTCTCTCTCACTGTAGGCCAGAATGTCCACAGCTGGTGCTACGCTACATCTGGTCTCTACACCGGGAACTAGGCAAGAAGAAAAACACATCATGGCAAATACCAAATGACATGTTAATCTGGATGCAGAAAACCTTTCATCAGGCATCTTTTACATTATCGCAATGATTTGATTTGTCTATGATACGTTTCTTTCAAGGGACACTTCACCCAAGAATGAAATGCAACACATGCCATGTTTTACAAGTGTTCTTAGAGTTTCTGTGACCAGCAGAGTTTGAGTTCCTTGTCACTATTGCCTTTTGGTTCGCTTGGATGTATTTTTGACACGGTTACTCAGACACTATTTAAAGAAAACTGAACTGAGCTGAATGATGAATAAACTAAAATAATCACGAAGAAACAATTTAACTGGAAAACTGACTGTTTACTCTTGTCCACTTTACAGAAGAATTGATTTTGCTTGCATTACTGCATTTTTGTATCGTATTATTGTTTGCTTAGAAGTCCCAAAATAGTATCTGTGTACTTTATTCACTAACTTAAATACTCCATTTGTTAAACTAATCAGAATTACAGCTGACAAGTGAACACAATGTGCTTTTTGGAGCTACTGTAACAGCTCTCAAGCATAAGATTTCTCCTTTTGTGGTCCAAAATAGAAAAAAAAGAGCATATGGCATTAGAACAAATCCAGGGTAAATAAATTTACATTTTTGGGTAAACATTAGATGCTGTTAGAGAGATAGTGTGACATAAATGAAAAAATCATTAATACTTGTGAGCTCCAGCAGTGGTTCGGATGGCTTGTTATTGCTGGCTCCCATTTCAATCTCCTCAGCTCCCAGATATAGGTTTGCGCTCCTACAGAAAGAGGAACTATCATTTACATGATGTTAAGTATGAGAAGTAGTCATGAGGAGTCTATGTGGGAGAAATAAACGGTTATATTAAAGCACAACATCCCTGATGATAATGATTCATCATGCAGGGCAAGTCTTACTGGATCTAAAGAGGCTTTGTTAAGATTATTTAAGTCTTTTACGTCACTTGTTCACATATTTGATGGGAAAATTTCTCATTCACTACTATAAAATCAGATTTTCTGCTGATCTATTTTATTATTGTAAATGTAATAGTCAAAGGGCGTGCGATACTATACTCACAACACTGCATAATCCCGTCTCTTTATACATTTGTCTAATTAACAATTGATTCTGGTATTCAAATGCTTTCTGACCATCTACTATTCAAACTAAATGTATAGTTGGAAAAACAGAATAAACTAGTGACATACTCATCCAGTGTCTTGTGTACTTCCTCCACACTTTCTTCTGTATCTTTCTGTATCAGCTTTACCTCTACTGTGCTACTGCTAAAAAGGATTTCTGATTTTGGGGTGGTGGAAGTGTATTCTTTTCCTTCATTTTCCTTGGCAACACTCGCTTCCCCTTCCTGTTTCTCCTTCTCATCTTCCATTTGCTGAGGTCCAGTTTCTGCATGTTTTACATCTTCCTCCACTGATTTTGCTTCGCTCAACACAGAAAGCTCACCTTTGTCCTCGATGTCTTCCAGAGCAACTGAATCACTGTAAACGAGAAATAAAAGAGTGGCTCACAATTTGGAGTCATGTTTTATATTTACATTTTATATTTATTTTAAAATTAGATTTTTTTTTTATCTTAATGTTTGTTAATATTTTATGCTTTTTTAATGACTAAAATTGCTTTCAGACCAAGAACATTACAAATACCAACAACCTAAAGTAACTAAAATTATTATTATTTTTTTTTTTTATGTTAGACGTCTCTAAAATACAGTTCAAAAAGTAAGACTACCATTTCAAAATATTCATATATTCTAAACTGTCTTTGCACGTAAGTATAGAATAAAAAAAACGTTGAGCATAAATACAGGAACTATTCTAAATGTGGCCATTTCATAGTCTTAAACTATGCCAAAGGTCACTATAATCTACAATCATAAAAAAACGTTCCCAAAATAAGGTTAAAGGAATGCTGATGAGATAGCAAAGAATTGCTTAAGTAACTTCTGTATAAACAATGCTTAGACCACTGCTGATACAGCATTTAGCCTAATCATACATTAAAACATTATACAAACATCATTAAACAAAAAGAGTTTTTAAATGAACAGTTGCTCATTCAAGGACAAAAAACAATCCAATTACTGCAACTGATGTTGACATTGACACTGCAGTACTTACTAGTGTTTGTACTTTACTGGCAGTTGTGTGAATTGGCGTGACACAAACTTCCCTTTTGTCAATTTATCTATTTCTATTATGGCAGGTGTGATTACACTTAGTGTGTTGACACCGCAAACTAATTATAAACTCTAACTTTAACACTAACACTTTTGCGCCACCTAATGGTAAAAATGTATGTCAGGAAGTACTAACCTGGTTGGTTCAGTGAGACTGGTTTTCTCAATGGGGCTTGATGGCACTGAGGCAGATGTGGAGTCCAGGCCATTCTGAACGAGTTCTGTAGTCTCGCACTTTTGCTCTGCATCCTTTTCACTCTCCTTTAGATCTTTCATTAAATCCATAACCTCCGATTTGTCCACATCGATAGTGCTAAATAATAGACATGAACTAGGGTCAGTTAACCAACATAAAAAAAGTGTTACAATAAATAAATGTTAACTGAAATACCACAAAATTTAAAAAAAATATACTTGTTTAAATTTAGGTAGTTGCCAAAGTAACGCATCATTTTAATATATAATGGTTCATTTTTAAAAGTACATATCTGAAATCTAATAATCTTATTTTTTGCCGGAAACAAGTTCCTTAGTTAACATGCCAATGTAAAATTTATCTTACTCAATTCTCCATGTCAATTTGAAGGCTTACAGAAAACTAACCCATAAGGCTGTGGCACGCCACAGGTTTAAAAACACTTAAAATATGAAATTGGTAATTAAATTATACGTCATGCTTTCATGACAATGCATTATTACAGTGTTACTTCTACCAGTTTAGTATTTGTCTGTATATCTCCCACCCCTAATAATGAAAAATCAATTCCAGATTTATTTGAATTAAAGTTCCATTTATATATTTTTTTATAAACTCATTACCTGTCAGTTTGTGTTGAGGGTTGAGATGATATTTGTTCTTCACTCTCGGTTTCCAAGGTTTCTTCATCTGATGCCTGGACTATGTCTTGTGTTAGAAGAAGCTTTTCCACCGCCAAGACATCATTACTTTCATTCTCAATTTTCAGATCCCCAGAGTCCTTCACAAGACCATTTTCTATGGCAGGAGAGAGTCCATTGGTAATATCCACATTTGGAGATGAAGCTTCCTGTGAATATTCCTGAGTTTGAGAAACTTCAGATGTCACTTGCTTCTGTTTTGCCATCTCAGAATGAATATCCTCTGAAAATGTGTCCTCTACTTGAGCTGTTTGCTCAATGATGGGTTCTGCAGTATTCACTTCAGCTACACTTTCTTCGACAACATTCGACTCATTAGACTTGACTAAAATGCATGAGTCAGGCTCTTTGCTGCTGTTGCCTATCAATGAAATATCCCCAGTGTCACTGAGTCCAGCCCCTTCATTGGTGTCAATCAGAGTAAGTTTCTCAGTTTGTATCATTTTCTTCTCATCTACAATCATCTCCATATGTGTTACTAACTCTGGTTGGGAGGAGTTCTTCTCAGATTCCATCTTAGCAAGCACGGTCACTTCTTCAACAGGTGCTTCCTTAACAGGTGTCTCCACAGCAGCTGCAACTGTTGAGTCTGAACTTGTTGGGGTAGCACATGCATCATCTGTCAGAGCAGGTGTGATGTCTACCTCTTCAACTGACCCTTGAAGAGACTCTATCTCCCCTTTCATTGAAGCAACGTTCTCCGCAGGTGCTTCGACTGTATCTTGAGGTGCTTCTGAGACTTCCGCTTCAATGTTTTGGATTTCTTCAGTGATTTCAGTGTCTGTTTTTGGTGGTTGTGTACCTAAGATTATAGCTTCAGCTGGAGCCGCTTCGGGAGAAACATTGTGATTACCTTCAGTTTTTAATAGTGATATTGTTGTAGAGTAGGTGCTTTGTGTTTTATCTTGAGCGCTGGCCGTTGGCTGCTCAGTTATAACCGATTCACTTAGCTGTGGCTTTGCTTCATCTTCATGCCTGTTGAGACATTTTTAATGCATTTAATTCAAATATGGATGCTATGGAAAAGCAAACTCTCTTCAGCCAATCTGTGGAAACTAAGGTGAAAAATGAGTGGAAAATAACTTGTCATGGTTCTAATGTCAGTATTATGAAGACATAACCATATGACTTTAGCATTTGCTATCCAGCATTAAACAACTTGGCTCATCTAGATGAACAACAGCGCACACTGCACCAAATATGTTTAGTGTAACAAATTAAATAATTTAATATTGATGTCTAAAAGCTACAGTAAAAAAAGCACCCTGATTAATTCAAGGTGTTAAAGTGTCATTATATAATCTTCTTGAATGATCAAGAAGAGTGATCCAGGATGCAATTTGATGCAAAAAATAAATCATCCACTTGTTCATGAAGCTGAGGTCCTTTTGAAGACTGTACAAAAAGGTCAGTCATTAACTTTACCTGTGCTCGTCATCTGAAGTTGGACTGGTGCAGACTTCCGTTCCTGTCTTAGTTGATGTCTTCGATTCAGAACTGTGCAATAAACCTTTAGTCTCATCCTCTGTGTGGTCACATGGATTTTTTCGTCCACAACAATCCCAGAAGTTCCCCATGTTTGCACAGGCTGCAGTTATAGCTTTCAATAAATCCACTTCTCTGGGTTTAAGATCAGACCAAAGGATGTGCAGTTACCTAGAGCAAGCCGCTTCCACTTCCACAGGGCTAGCCATATGCAAATATTATTTCACCAGACAAGATCCTACACGCCTCGACCCAATACATTTGATCAGTGTCTGTAAAAAATGTGTATTTGTAAGAATAGTCCAGCAACAGGAGCTGACCTGCACTTCTGAGCATCTGGTCATCTGCTCAAACCTGCAGATTAAAAACAAACACAAAATGAATTAAATTACGGATCCGAAATGTAGCAAAAACATCTGTAAAACAGAATCAGTGGCTCAACCTCACTTACTCATTTCCCGTGACTTGCGGGCTTCCCGCCATGCACAACACACTGCATACTCAAGCTTTAAAATATTTGACGTAATCAGCTTTGTTTACAGTACAACATGCATGTATTCTGCAGTTGCTTGCGATAATGTTCAATACAATAATATGTATGTACAATAATGTTCTCTAAAATGGCGGAAGTCATATGCCATAGGAGAAGAATGGTTGAGTATATGATGTTATATGATGCAAAAAAAATTTACATGGACCTTTTTACTGGTGTTTTGACCAAGTTGCTGGATCTGGGATCATTTCAGTTGTATTGCTGTCTATGAAGGGACAGATGGCTCTTTGATATCATCAAAAATATCTTAATTTGTGCTCCGAAGATGAACAGAGGTCTTATGGGTTTAGAACGACATGAGGGTGAGTAATTGATGACAACATTTTCATTTTTGGGTGAACTAACTCTTTAAATATTATTGATGCACCCTCAGTGAATTTGCCTAGCACTCACTTCCAAAACTCTTCTTGCTTTATCTGTCTGCTGCTGTTTGACGCAGTTAACCTCTAGATACTCCGGTTAACCCATTGCAGGAGCCGCACTATAGTGGTTCAAGTTTTACCTCTCAGGTAGTCTTAGAAGAAAGAGAAGTCTAATACAAAGTATCTAACTACTTAGATAAAGTAATCATCAGTAAAATCTGTAATTTAGAAACATGGATTTTCCTATCGCTGCTTTGGTGATGGCACACAACTTTACTCATCATTCCAGCCCGGATGATCCAACCGTAGCTGCTCGTACCTCAACCTGCCTGACAGACACTTCTTGCTGGATGAAAGACCATAACCCTAAACTCAACTTTAGTACTACAGCATTGCAACCCAAAACTTCTCCCTCCAGCTAGGCAAGTAGCAAAATGAATGGCCTTCGACAAGCTTAAGAAAGCCACGCCACACCTCTTCATCATTCATTTAAGGTACTGTTGTTTGCCTACATAACCACTGGATCGGTAACCTACGCTACTTCCACATGTGACCTTTAATTTGACTGTTCCCTGCTGGTCAAATATCCTGTCTAACTCAACCAGAGTTTAATTTAGACATCTTTTTCTGTAGAAATTACAGTTTTATTCGCAGCTGTCTGCCAGTACCTTAATGTAGATTTAAATTTATGTTATTTACTAGCGATGACCACTAAAGTTTGTTCAAAGATAAATTAACATTAAACATGAACAAATCTTTATATTTACAGAACAAATAAAATAAAATAACAGCCTCAAGCATTTCAGGGGACCTATATCGGATGACAACAGAAACAGGTTGATGAGGATTTCTGTTTCCCAGAATGTTTTTTATGAGGCTTGTTTCATTCTGTAAAGATAAAAGACTTGTTTTCAAACTTTTGCCAATAAATTTGATAAATATAAATCTACAGTAAGCTACTGGCGTTAAACCAGCTGCATAACTACAGCAAATGCTTTACAGTGTAGCGCTTTTTGTCTAAGACTAACTGGGAATTAATTATTTTCCTTATACTGGTTTAATTGCTTTCATTATCCTAATTTGTAACTTACTTGGGATAAAAGTGTCTGCCTAATTATTAAATGTCAACTAACTATTAAATGTCAATGAGTCAGTGAAAACTAAAACCCCTAGTAAGATACATTTCTGTTGGGGAGTTTCCAATAATTTCCATTAACAGGAAAACCCAAGAGGAACGTTTTTTTTAATAGCTAAAATACATATCACAAAAGATTTCACAATGCATTTTTCTTAAATAAATTCTGTATGTATTATTATTATAACTCCATGAGACAGAATTGACCCAAAATATAATAATGCAACAAGCTTTTAAATTTATTTTGTTTACATTTTAAAACCCCCATTACTGCTATTTCAGAAAGCCAGTTGCTACACGAACTGGCTTTCCATTTTAAGGAGACTTTGACATTATACGTTTCGCTTTCCGTGTAATTTATGAGTTTTAGTGTTTCTACATTACTCCACATCGTGACTGAGGTTGTTTTGCGGCGCAAGGCACAAGTGTCCACAGCATTTAGAATGATGACATTGTTTACCACAGGCACTATTGCAACACTCTGCCCTACACGTAAGTACATTAAAAGCAGATATTTCCCAAAAAAAGGAGCTCTAAATATGCCTTTAAACAAACAGAATATATTTAACTTGGATTCCCAAACTCAGCGTCATTTAATAAGACGAAGCATAAGCGCTGTCATGTGAACTGTCAACATCGCTGCGTGCTAGATTAATCGACACTTCATATATGAATTGCATGAATCTTAAAACAATCAAATGTCATAATTCCTACCTAAATGTGAAGAATTCTCCATTTACTTGTCAAGACTGACGACCACTTCGTCCAGGAAGATCGACCGTATGTAGTTTCACTTTCCGTCTACGAATATACTCCCCACAGGAAACTGAACTTCGTGGTTCTTTACTGATAATATCGTTTGTTGTTTAATAACGCGCTTTCAATAAATCAAAAAGGGAGAAAAACAGTCATGGTGCCTGTTCATTTTATTCGCTCCTGTTCTTCCTTTATAGCTCTTCAAGAGGGCAGTGCATGGTCTCAGATTAAAGGAATGTAGTGAAATCTGATTCTAAAGGTCTCCACATCCATTAGCCACACATCTACACAGTACTCAACTATGTTGAACCTGCATTAACACAGTCTGTCTAAACATAGCAACGTTAAAAAGTCGCTCTTTTTCAGAATAAACATACTTTTTTTTTTAAAAAAGGTGCTCAAAAAAAAAATAAAGGGAGCAATTAAACAAAACAATGTAACTCCAAGTCAATCACACTTGTGTGGAATCAAACTGCCCGCATAAGAAGCTACACTGATTGACAATCAATTTCACATTCTGTTGTGTAAATGGAATAGACAAATTATAGGCAATTAGCAAGACACCCCCAATAAAGGAGTGGTTCTGCAGGTGGTGACCACAGACCATTTCTCAGTTCCTATGCTTTCTGGCT
>JAUCNO010000548.1:9956453-9977426 GCA_032353835.1 Enteromius viviparus | reverse complement strand
GTGGTAGCATGAGACGGAGTCTACAACCCACACAAGTGGCTCAGGTAGTGCAGCTCATCCAGGATAGCACATCAATGCAAGCTGTGGCAAGGTTTGCGGTGTCTGTCAGCATAGTGTCCGGAATATGGAGTCGCTACCAGGAGTCAGGCCAGTACATCAGGATACGTGAAGGAGGCCGTAGAAGGGCAACAACCCAGCAGCAGGACCGCAACCTCCACCTTTGTGCAAGGAGAACCAGGAGGAGCACTGCCAGAGCCCTGCAAAATGACCTCCAGCAGGCCACAAATGTACATGTGTCTTTTAAAATGGTCAGAAACAGACTCCATGAGGATGGTTGTCCACAGGTGGGGGTTGTATTTAAGGCCGAACACCATGCAGGACGTTTGGCATTGGCCAAAGAACACCAAGATTTACCACTGGCGTCCTGTGCTTTTCACAGATGAAAACAGGTTCACACTGACCACGTGACAGAAGAGTCTGGAGATGCTGTGGAGAACGTGCCTGGAACATCAACATGATCGGGTGGTATTTCTTTGGAGGTGCCACACAGCCCTCCATCTGCTCGCCAGAGGTAGCCTGACTGCCATTAGGTACCAAGATGAGATCCTCAGACCCCTTGTGAAACCATATGCCGGTGCGGTTGGCCTTGGGTACCTCCTAATGCTAGCCAATGCTAGACCCCATGTGGCTGGAGTGTGTCGGCATTGATGCTATAGACTGGACCACTCGTTCCCTAGACCTGAATCCGGTTGAGCACGCCTGGGATGTCATGTCTCGCTCCATCTACCAATGCCACACTGCACCACAGACTGTCCAGGAGTTGGAGGATGCTTTAGTACAGGTCTGGGAGGAGATCCCTCAGGAGACCATCTGCCACCTCACCAGAAGCATGTCCATGCATTGTAGGGAGGTCATACAGGCAGGTGGAGGCCACACACATTACTGAGACTCATTTTGACTTGTTTTAAGGACATTACATCAAAGTTTTGTCAGCCTGTAGTGTGTTTTTCCACTTCAATTGCGAGTATGACTCCAAATCCAGACCTCTAAGGGTTAATAATTTGATTTCCAATGATAATTTTTGTGATTTTGTTGTCAGCACATTAAACTAAATAAAGAATAAGTAATTAATAAGAATGTTTAAGTTATTCCGATCTAGGATGTGTTATTTTAGTGTTCCCTTTATTTTTTTAACAGAACAGAATGCAATGTTTTTGTGTACAATCATTCACTTAGCTCCTTTTGGACATTTATTTGTTGTGAAATAAAAAGCTGTTTGAAGTTCACAACAAAGTGCATATTTAAAACATAAACACATTTCTTCCATGAGGGCAGCTTTGTGATATTACATCCAAACTGTGCCAAAGTTAAAGCTACTACTTTGTTACTTTGCTTTGTTAAAATAAACGCATGCAATATAAGTTGCTCAAATTAACTTCAGCTCAATAAATACCTGCATAACAACTTGATTTAGTAACTAGCTTTTATTTGGTGATAATGGTACAATTTAGATTACAGCTCATTATGCACAATGGTGTTGACATTAATATACAATGTATTTCATTGCAAAGCATGTTAAATGTGTAAAAGTTAGATAATAAAATTAAATGGATGGAGGTAGACTGGAAAGAATTCATATTCATTTTCAAATTTGTATCAAATCACTTATATAAAGGTATAAAAATGTGCAGTGTTGTACTAATCCGGCAAAACTGCAGCTCAATAAAAAAAATAAAAATAAAAAAAAAAGTCAAATAATGCACAGGCTATTTTCTTTCCACGAATTTGCTGCTTGTTTCCTGCCCACACAGGATGTTATTCAGATATTCTGCTGCAGTTAATCCACGTCAAGCATCTATGAGCTGCTGAATGTGAATTTTTAATTCTTCAGGAAGCCCCAGTTCTATTACTAAGTCCAAACTGCACTTTAGAAGCGGTTTCAAACTCTCTCCTGTAGAGAAAGAATGCTGGCAAAGAGTACTTGGTGAATCTTCACTCACGCCTCCAACGTTTCCAGAGCAGTCATTACTCGCTCCTCCTCTCCCACAGCAGTCCCCATTGTTTGAGCACCGAGATTCTCCACCTTGTTTCTTTTGCTCGACATTTAGGTCCTCCATGTCATCCACCATCTCAGTCACACTAGGTGGAGGCCTCTGCTGGGCTTTCCTTATGTCCTCCACCAGTCCGTCCTCATGCATCTCCAATCTCTGTAGCAGATCAGTAACTGATGCTAAAGCCGTGCTTACAGGCAGCTGAACCTGACACCAGCATCGAACAGCACTGTGGAAGGAGAAGACATTGTGACAATAGTCAAAAAGAAGAAAGGACACAATATAGCTTTAGGAAAAGTCTTTAATATGGATCTTTTTTAATATGAGTAAATGCATTATGACTGACAGGTCCCCTCACACAAGTTTTTTTTATTGATTTAGAATTTTCTTTTAGTTTTACATTTAAGTTTTCTTTTTACTCACTTTAACATTTTAAGTAATCTTCAATATTTAAATGAAATAAAAAAAAATATATATATAAATATTACAATTAACAAAAAACCTGGTGTAAACCTAACAAGTGTTATTTTATTATCATGTAGGCTATTATAGTATTTAAGAATATCTGCATTAGCATTTATTGTATATTTTCGCCTAGGTTTTAGTAGTTTGGTTTTATGTCATTTTTATTACTTTTTAAATAAGTCTATTCAGGTTTATTTTATTTGTTGTTTGTTTACCATATTTCAATGGGGATTCTGCTTGACAAACAATAAATATTATAATAAAAATTATATTATAATTAGTGCTGTCAAATGATTAATCGAGATTAATCGCACACAAAATAAAAGTTTTTCTTTACATAATATATTTGTGTATATTTATTAAGTATGTATAAATACAAACACGCATGTATATATTTATGAAAACATGTTATGTATATATATTAAATATATGTAGATATAATATCAAATCTAAGAAAGTAAAATGTATAAATGCATTTGTATGTAATACTATCAAAATATATACTGTTCGTGTGTGTTTTACTATAAACATAATAAATAAACTTAGCATAAGCACATATATTATGTAAAGAAAAACTTTTATTTTGGATGCAAATAGTCGCGATTAATCATTTGACAGCATTAATTATAATAAAATTATTATCTTATCACTGGCATTTGTTTTTTTTGTTGTTGTTGTTTTTTAAACAAATGCCATTTCTTTTGATGTTTTGTTGGTTGTTCTTTTTTATTACCAGAACGTTCTGAGAACGTTGTAAAAATAACCTACAGTACAGAGAACAACCCTAGAATGTCGAGAACTGGTTCCCAAACAATACCAAACAGTAACTATAGATTACATACAAACCATCAGTGGAATGTTCTGTGTTTCCTAGTACTGTAGTTTAACTATATTGTCATCTTATATCATGTAAAGCACAGACAGGTGATTATCCCTAAACTCATTACCTGCAAAGCATAATTATTAAGATGTTATACATAACAAAATACCTATATACAGCGGTTAAATATAAATATTTATAAACAGAAGTCTAATTAATTTTCATTTCTGGGCATATTGGGGATGGATTTTTACTATAAAAAGGCCGTAAAATGATGACAGTTAAAGCCAATACACCTGCTTAACGTTACCTCATGATTCCTTTGAGCTGACCGATGACTGTCATTTTTGTGGCTCCTTCCGTGTATCCCGTGTTGAAACCAGCCTGTAGAGACGCTTCTTTCCCTGCATCACTGCCATCTCTGAAACCATCCTGACAGAAAACCACATGGCAGTCGTTTCTAGACTGCGCTGCTTTCACTAACGTTACCTAACGTTATACACCCCTGATTTTTCTTTTGCACGTCATCAGTGTTTAAACAACTCTCACAATGCATGAACGAACGAATGCTCATTTAGATTGGCAAAAAAAAAAAAAAACTAAACGAATAAAAACGACCCATAAGAAAATTCAGTATAAGCACGTTTATGCATGTGAACGAATGGTTCAACATTAATAAACGACTGTTCACGTACCTTTACGCGTTTTTCCATGTTGTATCTCCATTCTTTGTTCTGCAGACTAATATCATCCACATCCTCGTCGAACACTTCCACACTAGACGCCACTGATTTCACCCACGACATGATGTTTCCTAACTATGAAACGCGACAGTTAATCTCACTAAGTGTGAACGCAACAAGAAAACGTGCCCGATGAGTGAAAGATACTTGTTTGGGCCCTTGACAGGCTCCATAAACCACATTCACATCCACGTGGTCATGTGACTGACGTCATCAGAATGCAAATTAAGCTCTTTTCTTCTTCTGGTCGCTTCTGGGCGTATTTACACATTATATCGCCACCTGCTGGTCTACATGTGCAGCGCAGGATTTTTTTAATAACCTGTGTATTTTTTCAAAATACTTTTATTCAGCTAGGGTGTATTACATTGATCAAAAAGGACAGTTCAGACATTTAGAGGTGTGTTATTAGTTGATATGCCTATAGTCTAACTGATAGTAATAAAAATAAATAAATATTTATTCATAGTGTAAAAATAGCAAGTTTTGCTCTTTTGCTTATTGGACTTAATTTATTAGAATTCTTAATGCAAATGTTCTGCATGCCTATGATTGTAAAAATTAATGAATGTAAAAAAATTCATTTTCTTTTTTAATACTTTGTTGGCTTTATTTTTAAAGAATAGATGAATAAGAGAGAAAGAAAAAATAAAATGCTTTGTGTGAAAATTAAAATTTTTATACCTGCAACAAAGGTTTTATCCCATGACTCTATGCTATAAAGAAGTTAAGTATATTGAAAAGAAAAACATCTTTAACACAAATTCATTTAAAATCAGGAACTCAATTGAATATTGCATTCTAAAACAAAAAAAAAAAAAACAAGAAGAAACGGAGAAAAAACAGCAATAGCGTAAATAAAAAAAATATAAATATAAAAGTATGTGTACTGTAGTATTTGACCGCTAGATGCCGCTAGATTCACATTAAACCGTGTCTGGTTTCAACAGAAAAATTATTTCATCGTCCGCGAGTTAGTGTGTAGTGAATCGACTGTAAAGAGATATTTATTAGTGTAATGTAATTGCTCAAGGATACGGATGGTTTTTTGCAGACACATAAAAGACGCTACAAGTCCTTTGCACAATCTGACATGCGCAATGGAACTGGAAATCAGGTGCTGGGCGTCCGGCCAGAGGAGAACTGGCCCCAACTAAACCTGGTTCCTCCCAAGGTTTTTTTTTCTCTATTCTCTCATGGATGGGGTTGTGGTTCCTTGCCGCTGTCGCTTCTAGCTTGCTTACTTGGGGACACCTGATTTCTAGTGATTATCATTGTTGTGAGTACAGAGACCGTCTCTGCATTAAAATAGTTTAATCTCATCGTTATACATTACCATCACTCTGTTATTCTATTTGAAAATGTTCAGTGCTACAATATGTATTAAAAGCGCTATATAAATAAAAGTGGTTGATTAAATGATATTGAACTAGTTTAATAAAGGAATTAGCCTAAGGAATCTTACTGAAGATGAGAATGTGAGTTCAAACGACTCAAGTTAGGCTACTATATTGTCAATAGTCAATAATAATATTTAGAGTAAACACTTTACTGGAAATTATAGGAGCTGACAGTGATTGTTTTCCCTGGCGTTCTGGGACAGTTAGACAAAGTGAAAGATGGAATCATTTTTATATTACTGAAAGCCTTATAAGATCAATACATTAATTAAAGTGTCAACATCACTTAAGACATCACTTTATTTCTCAAAAAGTGCCATGTTAATTAATTTGGCTAGTCTAATTCAAAGTATTATGTTACATATGCTAAATAGAGCAGTATTGTAATGTGAAGAGGATAAATCCACCTCAACAGAACTGTGACCTTTATAATTATTCTAATTAAAACACCTCATTTATCTTCACTGTTATTTCGGGAGAGAAATAATTTTCAGGTTTGCAACTTTTCAAATGAGCTCTACGTGAGTCATTTGTCATCCTCAAAGGTGCCTTGCACGACGGTGAATAGTGCTTGATCCTGGTTATAAATTATGTCTCATAATAGGCCCGATTTTTTACAAGCTCGTGTGATGGTTCAGTCAGAGAAGTGGCACAGCAGGTGAGGGTTTTATGAGAAGAGAATCATCCTCCATTTGCCCAGTGGGTAGAAATGTATCCATTTAAGGTTCTTTTCCTCACCGTTAGCACTTTGTTCAGCGCTGATATCAGTGTGGAAAATCCAAATTCATCACAGGTGCTGGGAACCCTCAGGAATCCATGGTGAAATTTAATTGAAAAGCCACCTTACAGTGATTTTACTGCTCAGACTCAATAGAACAGTTAAACAGCTAAGCAGGTTTCGGCTTACAGCAGACTTTCACAACTGAAAATGTTCTCACATTTAAAAAAGAATTCAATCCAAGGTGAAATATAATAATGAAATTAGTAGCTTTCGGGTTAATTTGAATCTATTTACATGCACAAACATATTGAATATTGATTTATAACTGCACAAATAATGTTGAAATAATTAAATAAAGACACATTTTGAAAATTATATATTTTTATATTTCAGAAAAGACTAAATGAATAATTAAATGTTAACCTAAAAGAGGCTAATAGCAGACTTTCAGATTTGTAAGCATTTAAAGGGAAATAATTATATAATTAGCAGAATGTAAACGCAGTAAAACACTTATAATTATTTGTGCATTCGCTATAATCAATAAATTATTAACGTAATAAGTATGAAATTATTAAGCTACAGAAATGAAGTGAATTTTAAAACATTTAAATACACATAAATATCAATGATAAAAATTCTATTTACTTTAACTTGCATTAGACATTCAAACCAAAAACACACTCAATCAACTCATTTTCTATCGACTTCCTTCATTTTAAATCTTTGTCCAGCACTTTATAATGCTTTTAAGGCATGTTATCTTAGCGAGCAGCGTCTTGTTTTTTCGTTTTTGTACTCAGGTGCAGGAGATATGCTACAAGTGATGACAAACACATTACTCTCATCAATATTGCATTTTCCCTTTCTTTCGTCCGCACCACAGAGACAAAGAAAAGAGGTCCCTGCTTTATTTTAAGATGGGCTATTCTTCATCTTGCGCTTTGTAGGAACACACAGGAGAGACGCAGCCAGTGGACAAATGCATTTCACCTCGCACAGAGTGCATTTGCAGGAGCCGGACAACAATGGCCCAGAGAATACTCCGGAGGGCCGCGGCGAAGGCCTGAAAATGGATTCCGAGGGGCCTGCGGATCTGAGGCTTTTTGCCGCCACACCTTCCTCTTTCCAGTGCCGCGCTTTCCCCCTCACGCGCTCTCCCTTCCTCTCTCGCTCTCCAGGAGAGCAAAACAAGCAGCCGGGGCAATCACCTGACACATTTCCATCCAATTTCCACTGCCGAATGTGTTCATTTTCGGCCCTAATGGCATGTCATTTCAGCGGAGCCTTTGGTCAAGAATTAATCCTGGAATCAAAACAGATTTTCCGGGGAGCAATCTTCCATCAAGTATTGATTTTTTTACACTCACAGAGCCTGTACTCCCTAATTTAACCTGACAGCACACTGCACAATGGACTAGAGAGCACCTTGGCGACTCGCAGAGGGAACTCTCTTGCGTTTTCTCTTTCTCTCTTGCTTCCACTTTTCACCCTCTCACCCCCCCCACCTCCTTTAGAGCAGCTTTTCAAAAAGTCAGGGAGAAAAGGAGATTTTTGAGGAGAGAGGTTTAAAAACAAAGGACTTTGCGCTAGTCACGTAGGATGATGGGAGATACAGTCACTGTTTTACCTCTAATTATGCTTTCAAGTGTATCGCGTCCAAGGCGCGTAGGGCCGAGAAGGGCTCTATAGGAAAAGAAAAATAGGGAAATTAAAAGAAAGAAGAAGAAGGGGAAAGAGAGAGGAGTGTTTTCCAGGGGCTATCAGGTATCATTATGGGCCTGTTGACATCCAGGACTCTTTGTGCAATGCACCTCTAAGATTTTCTCCTCCTCCTACAGCCATTTTCTTTCCCTGAGTGGGTGAAAAGGGTTTCATCAGGGCCTGGAGAGGAGGAGAGGGGGGACAGGAGAGTCTGAATGTTCAGGGTGCAACTGACCACTAATGAGTGGACCATCCTGAAAGGGCATCCAAAAGCCTCTACCCTCAACCTGTCTCCTGGCAGAGGGTTTTTGGAATTTCTGGCTTTCCATCTTTTATTGAAAAAGAGGAGTTGCCATTAAAAAGTCTTACGCTATTAAAATTTTGACAACAAAGTTCATTTGTCAAAATACAGACATTTTGTTGCTACTTCTATTTTATTGTGACCTCAACTTTCATAAAAAGAAGTAATGGAAAATGTGGTCTTTGTGTATAGCTGCACATGTACTCTATTCTAGTGATTTCTATGCAAGAGATCATCTCTAAAGATTTCGATTTTGCTTTGTTTAAATAAGACTATTCTTTACATACTCAGTTATTATTCATTAATTTGTTTCTTCTTTCATACACACTTACATTTACTTATTTATTTTGTAGTGGACAATCATTTTAGCAAATCTAATTATTGACACTGATAGACTGGCCAGTGACGGAACATAAAAAATTAATAAATTATTTATTAGGGCAGATTCTTGTGAATTTTAGCAGCAACTATATTTAGTGCTGGAAAACGATCAATCGCAATTAATCGCATCCAATTTATGTGTGTTTGCTGTGTATATTTATTATGTATTTATAAAGAGACACACATACATACTGTATATATTTTGAAAATACCTGTAAAAAATAGATGTATTTGTTTTATGGTCATTTATATTATATATAAACATATTTAATTGAAAAAATAGAAAATATTATACATGCATATGTGTATTTACATATACATAATAAATATACATAGCACATACATATATTATATAAACAAAAACTTTCATCTCAGATGTGATTAATTGTAATTGAATCATTGCCCAGCACTAATTATTTTTTATATTTAGCGCTGGGACATGATTAATTGCAATTTATCGCATCCAAAATCAAAGTTATTGTATGTGTGTGTACTGTGTAGATTTATTATGTATATATAAAAAGACATAACAAAACTGATCATACATGCGTGTGTGTGTGTGCACACATAAATATACATACATAGCAGACACACATATTATTTAAACAAAATCTTTTATTTTGGATGTGATTAATCGCGATTAATTGTTGCCCAGCACTATATTATATTATATCATATCATATTTTTAGTTAGTAGTAATGCACTATTCTGCATTGCATCGCAGAGCCAGAGGTTTGTTGTTAGTCTCACCTCAAAGTTCTACTAGACGCTAAAACACTAAAGATAAATGGAGCGGAGGGCAATTGGATCTGTTGTCCCAGTCACATCTCCATCAGCATCAGAGGCAGGGGCATTATTTACCCTGCTGATAATGGAGAGGAGAGATGGACAGAGGGAGAGGATTGGGATGGGAGCCCATCCACTGACACCTCAGACAGGCTGTGAGCATCGGTAATTGCCCCTCCGGAGGCAACAAGGTGTGCACAAACAGCAGAGATGTCTGAGTGGCTATATATTTGTGCATGCGCCTCAGAGTGTACGAGGTAGACGCGTTTGAGGGATACGGCGACAGTTCATTTTCCTAGAACATCGTCCCGCCACACGTCCAGTGCTGAGGAGATAAGCCAAGAGAGCACCTCGCCGCTGATGGAAAAACAAAAAGAACAATTTAAAAGCATCGGCATCGCGCACCTTCACCCACAGCCGAATATTCTCCCTCACTTTCCTTTTCAGAGTGTCTTGACTGATATTGAACAGTAATCCATTTGAGCTGCTGACATTTCATAATGTTTTCTCCTCTCTTGTCTTCCTTCTTTCTTTCTCTCTCAGGGCAATTTCTGACACTTGGAAGTTGAGCAGAAACGTGTTCCATTGAAGCAAGCAGTAAATATGAAAGGATTCTGCTTTTGAAAAGCAGCGTGAAGTCTAGCGTGAGGATAATTATTGCTTTCACTGGCCTGAACAAATCGATCCAGATACGCTGCATTATCGAGACTTCTGCTTTTAACAGTTTTAAAGTTGGTCCACAACCAGGGCGCACTTCTGGTTTTCATAACGGAAAAGAAAACATTATGAAGATAGAATCAAAACAAGCATTGGTGCATTAATCGGTCTCATCTTAGGTTCTTAGAAATTATACTTAGAAAATACAGCTCTCAGAAAATGTTTGGGAAAAAATACACTATACAGAAGTTGGTTGTAGGCATAGACAGGATTGACTTGCATTTAGCTGAAGAGATAATGAGTTAGAGATAATAACTGGTTAACTGTACAGTATAACAATATCTCTGAATTAATACTTAATAACTTAATGCCATTATGTGTGACTAGAAACGTGACGTGCACTTTCACATGGTCCTGGGACAAAGTTTATTGGTCAAACCAAGCCAACGAAGGGAAATGCATACCAATGTTCATCAAAAATCCTCAATGTGTAATCTAATTCTGCAAACTTAAACTTTAATTCTGCAAGTGAATATTTCATTCCCATTGAGCTGAGTTTTGTCTCTTAAAAATAAAAGTGCTTTAAAGGTTCTTCACAACGATGCCTTAGAATAATGGCTAACACTTTATTTTGATGGTCCCATTTGAACATTATGTTGCCAATAAGTAGCTTTGCACCTACATGTCAACCAACTCTCATTAGAATATTAGTACACTTTCTAATTAATATCTGCTTACTCTTTATTGTGATGGTCTCCTAAAAGATGCTCTACTGACTATAAGTAACTTTGCAAGTATATATCAACCTATACGTATTCTAACCCTAACCCTACCAGTCTACAAATACTCTGCTAGCACTCTACTGAGAGTTAGTAGATATGTAGGTGCTATGCTACGTATCAACAGAATAGGTTAAAGAGAAAATAAAGTGAAACTGAAAAACTATTTTTGATTCCACAAAGAACTGTTCAGTCAGCTTCTTGAAAGAAGCATCTCTTTCTTACTTTTTATAATCTGCAGAACCTTTTTTTCACCACAAAGAACCTTTTGTTAAACAGAAAGGTGTGAAGCACCTGATAACATTAGAAAACTATGGTACAAGTTTACATTTTCATTTGATTAATACAAACAAACAAAAAAACTTAATATGTTCAGTGTGGCATTGAACAAATTCACCAACAAGTCTATTTTGCAAAGCAATTATCTCAAGAGTGTTGAAACATGCCTTAACGTGTAGTTTTGATCAAATATACATGGTAACACTTTATTTTGGGGTTCATTAAGTAGTTGCTTACTAGCATATTACTAGAATATTAGCCATTTATTAGTAGTAATTAAGCATATACTAATGCCTGAATAAGTAAATAAGTATTAGGATGCTTTGAAGGTAAGTAAGCCTAATTTTCATTTTTGGCCAGACACTATTTTCTTGCTTACACTGATCCATTTTCTTGGATCATGCTCAAATCATACTGATCATCAGTTTAATTAAAGCAAAAGGAGACAAACCAAATACTAAGAGATTCTAAAGCCCATGTTCATTTTTCAATTTGTTGTGCTGATAGTGTTAGCAATTTAAACATGACTTTAGAAGTGTATCCAAAAGCAACTAGAAAACAGGCTTATTTGGCAGAAAGAAAAAAATCCCCTGTAATTGCTTCAAAAATGGAGCTGTTGTACTCTCTCCATGTCTTCCTCCTTGGCAAAGTTTTTGAAAAGCTTCAGCCCGAACGGCGAAGACAATGGTTGCAAAAATAGCACATCTCTACACGTTCATTACAGAGCTAATAGAAAATATGATGAAATGGAAGACAAAACAAAAGAATATCAACTAGCGCAACTTTTAGCCTACAACCGAAAAATACATCTGCGACTTCTGAAACAAAGAGCAGGATGGCAAGAAAGGACAGCGCAAACGTCTTCAACATCAGTTCTCAGCCTAATGTTAATAATTTATGTTGTGTGTGCTTCTTTATGATTAATATTTATTTATTTACCGCTCTTCAATTTGCCAGCCAGTCGTGCTTTCAAAGGCTTCATGGACAAGAGAAGCCGTCACAAACTTCAGAGTTTACTTTCAAAAGCCTTTCAGCAGAGAATGTGCTTTCTCTCTTAGAGACGGCTCATTATTGTTATCTGTTGCCGCAAAGAAATGAAATATTGATGTGAAATAACCCTGGCATAGATTCTTCTCTATTGACCCTACGGAAATCTAAATGAATGGCTGCTGACCCTGGAAGCTCTTGGGCCTTCGGTTTGCTTTAAGGTGTGAATTCAGCATTGAAATCTTGTTCAGCAATAAGGAGAAAAGCATTTCTGTCTGACTTTCCACGAGAAGAGACGAATTACTGGGGAATAAAGTTGGCCTAACATGGTTAAAATAGCTGGACAACGTTTCTTTTAACGTCTAAATGGGATTGTTTTGCAGAATGAAAAAGTCCATTCTTCTGCTATGTGACAACAGTTTCTGGGGCATCTATGTGCAAGCTTCACTACACTACTATTATTCACCATCATCATCATATAGCTGTTAAGCCTTTGTAGTTTTATAGTTATAAAACATTTCTGCGCTTTGCTGTTTTATTGTTGAAGTTGAAAAACTTTCAGTAGAGCTGTGCGTGACGTTTTTGGCGTATATAGGGGGGGGGATCTCTGATAACACTAGTTGATAAAGAACAAGCAGGATGAACTTGAATGCTGATTTTTAGTAATGAAGTGTTCGTTGAATTACAGTAATTCAGCAGATCTGCGTCAATTGTTTATTCAAAATCCCTATACAATTTTTGCGTTCCCAATCCATTTGGACCCAAAGAATCTGTTTTATAAAATATTTTTCAACTACAACCATGTAAGTCACCAACTTAATGAGAGAACACTTTAAAGGCAGTTATTATGTTATTACCATGTTATTACTGCATTTTATTTACATATTTTATTAATGACACATTTTGTGTGGTTTATTACACATGAACAACACACACAAAAAAATTATGACTCAAAATAAATACATATTTTAATATTTATGAAAAGTCTTATGTATATACATATGCATGCAATACAATCCAAAGTAGCTAATGTCCTGATAAATTAACAATAATGTACAACAAGGCACTTGCATAATGACTTGCATTACGTTATATGATGTATTGGTTTATTGATTACTCAAATTACAGATTCATTTTAGGATTAATAATTGCTATAAAAATACATGATTGTGATCAGATCCAAAACATAAAATCACAGGTTGCCTTCGTATTCAATTAATTACAACAAGCTATGAATGCAGCATAACTTTACTGGTATAATCTTCCTTTAAATATGGTATACTTTTATTTGGATATTGCACCTGGATGTTAATTAAATTGCTGTGTAAAACGTTCTTTAGTAAGAAAAGCAGCCATGGTGTTTCATGTCAAACAATTGTTTATTATTAATTATTATGGTACAAATTAATGTGACAGACTTGAAGCTGTTAAGAAATACACAAAGTGCAGCTTAACTGACCGAACAGATATTGCTCTATATAATACATACAGTTTTCAGTCTATAAAATTTAAAGCATCCTTAGCAGGTTAAACAGCTTTGGTTTCGAGGTCTTGAGAGTAATAACAACATTTCAAACTCGACTGTGTGTGTGTGTGTGTGTGTGTGTGTGTGTGTGTTTATATGTGTATGTATACCAGTGTGTGTTCTTCAATAAATCTCCAAAGGTTTTCCATCATCTTTCAAAAGCAATTGAGTTGAGCCGCAACGTTTTCTTTGTACCCCATTTATACAGGGCAATTCCAGGCAATTAAACTCAAAAATGTATCTTACATAGTGAAAGGAGATAAACAAACAACAATGCAGAAACGAAACAATAAAATAGAAGTCATGTAACAATGTCTGTTCTATACACGTGACCCTGGAAAGCACATCGTAAAGAAAAGCAGGTGAGAATCGATCTAAGATGCTCATAAAAACTACTTACAAACATATACACAAGTCCTTTGTGTTTCGCTGTGAACCTTTGCAGAAAGGTACCATGTTATGACATTGCTCACTACTTAGCAGGACAGTGCTGAGGTAATTTTAATGATATATTTCCATTTAATCAGTTTTCTTCAATCAGTTACATATTTCAAGATTGTCAGCGACATTTAGCCATTTCTCTGTACAATGTGCATATAACTATTGAGCTTTGGTCCAGCTTTGAAAAGATGAGCAAAGGCAGAACTTAGATTCTCGTCTCTTGGTTTGAATTTTTGGTTACAGCTTTATTTCATAAGCCTGTATACCTTAAGACGTCCTGTCTCTGCAACCACACACAGATGCCATGCTTCTGGATTCAGAAAAATGAACGGGCCGGGGGGAATGTCATCTTGTACAATATGAGTTGAGTCAATGTAATCAGACAGCTTTTCTAATGCGCAGCTGTCAGAAGCTAGACGATTTTTCTGGAACTATAAATTATAGCAAATGCTCATTGTGATGAATTACATTTGCATAAATGCATCAAAAGATTTTTTTAAATGCAAACCAGTAAAATCATAGGATTGTTATCAACATGATCATCACTGCTTTTGGAAATACTGAGTAGTTTTCAACAAATTGCCTGTTGAAGAGAATACGGCGATTTTTAATGTTGCCGGAAGAGACTTTATTTATTTGTAAACTGACAATTTTTACACTCTTCGTTGTTTAAGTATGAAATGTATATTCCAACTTGATCTCAGCTGTTCATACGCATTTTACAACGTGGGTAATTCGTATGAATTTGTACGAATGACCTACCCCTAAGCTTGCCAAAATCACATGAGGGAGGTTGTACAAATTCATACAAATTAGCCATAGCGTGAGATAACGTCAAATAATTTCTACGGCAAAATACTTTTAACATTTGCCATCATTGAACTGATAAGCTATTTTAACATCAGCGTTAAATCAAGCCAGTCGACCACTACTTTTATTTTCAATTGGAATGCTTGTTATACAGTATAAGAACTATACAATAAAAAAAAACAATTATTTAAATTATTCTAAATCTAAGAGAGCTAAAGGTTTGTAGGATGGTGCAGTATTTGGGACCTTGATCTTTATTTTTATATATTAAGGTGTATATTCAGTCAGATTAGTTTTTTTATCATTTAAATAAGTCCAAAACAAGTATTTCCAGTCATTTCCATCTGAGAAATTTTGACTGACACAATTAAGCTTTAGCACAAAATAACCTTAAGCACCAAAAATGAAAAAAAAAAAAAGCACAGACAAAAGATAACTTGCATAACCCAAGTGAAATCTTTAAAAGTAATTAATCTTTTCTTGAAATCTTTATATGTATATATATATGTATATATATTTTTTGTCGAGCATCACAAGTAACCCTTTTAAAAATAAAATCATCCGATCACATGAAAAAGATAGAATGGTTCAGGCCAAGGTATGACATACAATGTCCTTGTTCTTTGGCTAGGAGGCTTTGGCAACACCATTAAATAGCTTCAATCACAGCTGCAACGAATGTGGATATCTGTGGCGTGTTCACTGAGAATCTCTTCGCAAAATATTCCTCCCAAGTGCACTCTTTCATGACGGATGCCTTAATGTTTATGAACAGAGATGACACATTTGACGATGGCCTTACAGACAGCAGAAACGTGACAATTTTGAAATAAACTTCTCAAAGATTTTTTTTTTTTTTGGAACTTGTGATTTCCATTTGGTGACAATTTACCAGAAATATTTACATAAAAACCCAAGTGATAAAATAAGACAAAGATCAAATGTCACACCCATCTACCCCATCACATGAATCATTTTCTTTCTTTTTTTTGTTGTTTTTTGTTTATTTTTTTTCCCCCCAGTAAAAATGTAAAAATGTAAAACACATTTACAATTAAAAAACCTCAGGTATCAGATGCAACAAACTTTGGTAAGTAGTTTCTTCACCATCCTTGATTTAAACAAGATCCTTGCTCTTAATTCCTCACAATCTGCTTACGAATCAGTACTATAATTCTCGTACAACTCTCTTTTTTTTCTGAGCTTTTTTGGTTTTTGCTTTTGTGATGATAACACTGACAAATATTTCTTTTTGCCTTTGTTGACAGTTCATCCAGTCGATGGTGCATCGGATAGCAATCGTCTAGGTCTTTAAGTCCACAACATCAGAAGTTTCGCCATCGGTGCCGTGTTCGCCTTGTGGCGTTCGTATCAAGCTAAGGGTGTTCCTCCATATTATCAACCAGAGGGTCCATTGGTGCGACCGGCCCGAGCTCGGGCTGTTTAAGCCTCTTTATAGTGTTTTTCAACGCTTGCCTCTTATTGCAGAACCAAACGCGCACCACCTCACGGTCATAGTTCAGTTTCTCGGCGATTTCCGTCATCTCCTGACCGGAGGGGTGAGTATTCTTCTCGAAGTGACTGTTGAGGATTTCCAGGGCCTGCGGCGTGAAAGAGGTCCGGCGTTTGCGCTTTTTGGAGGGCTCGCTGCCGATAAACTCGGTCAGGTTCTGCATACCGGAGCGATGGCGGGCTTCCGCCTCGGCCATCCAGCGCTCCAGCACGGGCTTAATCTTCTGGGCGCTTTTTGGGGTGATGTCCAACTTCTCGAACCTGGCAGGATATAAAAGGCCAGGGTTCAGTTTGCCTGTCAGACTGCTAGCTATAGTGTTCTCTTGGGCTTCCTGTGGTAGGAAAAAGTGGCTTCTCAGGATGGTGTGTCTGGGGGAGAATTGAGAGAGAACAAGCTTACTCAAGTGCCCAGACCGGGTGAGGGGTTTCCTGTCTGACCCAGTTGCCCAGAAGAAGGGGTCTCTTGGTTCAGGCCGCTAATAGGACAGAGTGTTTTGTTGCTTCTATCACATGGCTTCAGCTGTTGCATGCTGGGAAACAATTTAATCTAAGCCCAAAGAGCTGGTTTGTACACTCCAGTACTGCATGTTCCTTCATGTGTTGCTTTGATTGACTCTCTGTACCCATGATGCATTGAACCAAGAGGACTCTTCCACGGGCCAGTCCAAAAACAATCAAGCAGCTGACTGATAGCATAAAGAATTAATTTAATGGCCTTGCATTTGTCTTATCTAGCTCTTCTGTACAATTAGTTGGCACATACGATTAGGAATTCTCTTTTCTGCAAGAGATTTTAATACACATTGTCAAATAAACAACACCAGCATGCAATAAAACATTAAAAGCATTATTAATTCAAAAATGGCTTAAATTATTCACTTATACGCACCCACATTTTAATACACCTCTCCAACTTTTCCGTCTTCCTCAAGTAACCCTGATGCTCATTTAATGTTTAATGCTAATACATTTTCACCTCCACTTTTGAATATGTCTGCAAGTTTATGGGGTCTCCAGGGAGGTAAATCAGTCTAATATTTGGGTCTTACTTGGCTAATGCTGTAGAAACTTTGCTTTATCTTCAAAAACGATAATGAAAAATTGGCACGGTAACCAGTTTTACACTTTTCTAGCAAGAGTTTAGAACACTATTTGGCTATTTTTTTTATTTTGTTTTAAGAAGGGATTCATGTTGATTGTGATATGTTGATATGTTCATTTTATTTATATTATAATTAAGCATTACATCTATAACTATGAATTCTTTTAGGAATATAATGCAAATTATTATTTTATAAGCATTTGGTCCAGATTTACGCTAACAGCTTGCATCCGCGCAAAAAATCTTTTGCCGTTAAAATACTGTAGTACTATCAGTGAAGAACTGGCACTAAAAAGGATTGGGCACAGTTATTTTTGCACCTTGCTTTACTGAATATGCATAGTTTCCCTTTTAGGTGCAAAATTTATAGGAGTAGAGTATCAAACGCTTTGCTAATGTTTGCGCTTGTTAAATTACTAATAATTTGCGCTATTCTGTAACACCTCAAAAAAGCATGTCTTAATAAAAACTATTTTGAGCTTGAAATAGCAGAATTTGTTGTTGCTAACGTCTGTACACAGAATAGAACAGTGAGTGCAAGGATTTCTTACAAACGTACTCATTTATGTGGAATGCTGGAAAAACCCATTATTCAAATATATCCTTACGTTAATTTGCAAACTAGTGCAGAATGTGTTTGGTAGACTACATTTGTCATTACTGTTTATGAATTGTGCTCTCACTCTAATTTGCCCCGTTTAGTAACACGGCTCCTAGGTATTTAAAATATTGTTGACCCATGGTAAAAAAAAAAAAGTGGTCTGTCTCTACTTGATGTCAATGTAAACTCTGAATCAAACCCTTTGAGAAGCACCAATCTGATCTAAAGCCTGTACAACCAGTCACAGAGTGTACAGTTACAGAAGATCCATAAAAAGAGCTTTTGTCTCCAATGACTCTACTGAATGGGGAGATTTCCAAAGTGTGTCTGTACAGACTTTAATGGAGAGATGTTTCAGTGAGTTTCCTGACCTGCGCTCCTATCCAACACATGGACATCTGTCAGGTAGACAGAGAAAAGCCCAGCTGAGAGAGGGGAGAGAGGTGAACTACTGCTCTCTGAAACAACACATTGTCTCTCTTGGTCCTGAACTCCTGGACTGGTTCCTGTGTGGAGGCCTTTGATGGAATCTTAACTGGCATTTGAAAAGACGCCTGAAGCGGGGGCAAAGGCCCTCGCTCTCCCAGGTCCTCAAACGCAAAGACGTTTTTTTAGCACGGAGATGAGTGACAGCACCCTGTTAAATCCATCCGAGCAGGAAACAATACCAGAGTCCAGGCATATGCCAACTTATTTATTATGCCGTGTTTTATTCAATTTCCTAATTTTAGATCCTGTTCACTGCAATAAAACCAGTGAAATGTTTCAGCTCCTGGTTGGAGAAAGAGAGCAGGACATATAATATTGCTAACGCAGGTGGAACGGGATAAAAAAATCAAAGATTTATCATAGTCATATAAAGCTGGGTTGGGTTGTAGACGTAACAATATTATTATTATTTTATTTTATTGTTATTATGTATTTATATAATAAATAATGTCTGTAATAATAAATGTGACATTGGTATAAACTTAAAAAAAATCTCTTATATGCATCAATTTATTTAAATAAAAAATACAGTGTATTGTGAAATATTATTAACAGTTTAAAGGAACTGTTTTCTATTTGCATCTATTAAAAAAACAAAACAATTAATGTGGAAAAACTGAATTTTCATCAGCCATTACTCCAGTCAAACAAATGTGCTGCTTAATATGTTTATTTAAAATAGTATGGTTTATTCTTTTGTAACAGTTTTATTGTGTTTTATGATAGGTTCAACGATTTGACCTGAACACTTACTAAAAGTAAATGATACAATTCTCTCTGCTCTTCCTATTTAAAAGGTAAGATTAGTTTTGGGAGGGCAGCCTTGAGATAGAAATGACGTAAGCAAACCACAGTAGAGAAAAGTAGGTGTGATTAAATATACATACAGTCATGTTAAGCAGCTTCTCTGCCCAATTTGTCGTGCAAATTATAGATGGCAGCTTTGCAGCCTGAGACATGAATCATTGATGTGAATCCAGTGTTTCGGTGTGGATTAATGTTGTAAATCCACATGGCTTAAAAGTGGAAAAGCGATTCGCATCTCGCAATTATGTGATGATATGACATCTTATGAGCATCCGTGTGAAGCGGTGCATGCAAAAGACTTGTGCCAGGAACGGCTGTGAACTGCACCGTGTAAAAAGAGGAAAATTTAATTCGACGCACTGAGTATAGCGTATTAAACAGATTTAAACAAACAATTATATAATTTGAATATTTATCTACAGCATTTACTATATTCTTATTCTGAATGAATTGAGTATGTCAAATGTGTATTTTATGATTTCATTGCAGTGATGTCAAATGCTTCACATCAGTCATAAGGCATCTGGAATCTCCGGGCTTTAATAATGACCTCTGTCTCTGATCAGTTTGACGATGCACCTTTGTGATTGTTCAGACGAACCAATAAAGCTTTTTTCCGCTGTGAACTATGAGATCGGACAAGATAGAGACATCTGTCAGGCCGAGTTTGACTGAGCAAAGACTACAAGAGCCCCAAGAGCTCACACACTCACAAGCGAAAAAGCGTTCACCTCTTTCCCCTCTTGTCTCTGCTGATGTTAACTAAACTAAAGCATGTGAAGTCTGTCTTTAAAGCCAAAAACACTCTGCACACTGTCATGTCCAATGTCATACAAATGAACAAATAATGAAAAAAAAAAACATTCCCTTCTGACGAGATGAAAAGACGCATATAGAGAAAAACATCACATCACCTGTTTATTTTGGAAACTAATGGCTTTTAATGTATGCTATAAATATCTAAATATTGCATGCTGTTAAATATTTCATGCATGATTTTTAAGACTTTCTGCACTAGTTTGAAGCTTCATAAGGAATTCCCTCACTCTCTTTCCGCCGAGCAATTTCATGTTTTATCGGCCGTTCGTTGCTGATATGATGAAATTTTAAAAAGCGTGTGACGGCGGCATGTCAGATAAATACAAGTGTCTCATCAGATGAACCATAAGACTTTTAAAATCCCACTGCATTAAAATGAAAAGCAATAAGAAAACTCTAAACTATAAACCAATAGTGTGGCAAGTTCATTCAAATGATGTTTCAGTAATTTTATATAAAGTATAATTAATGCATGTAGTGTTTTTATTATTTTTAGTATTTTAAATGTTTGCTTATTTTGCACTTTCATTGAATACAGTACACTTTGTATTACTTTTGTAGAGTATTACTGG
Organism: Enteromius viviparus; assembly: GCA_032353835.1. Classification (NCBI taxonomy): domain Eukaryota; kingdom Metazoa; phylum Chordata; class Actinopteri; order Cypriniformes; family Cyprinidae; genus Enteromius; species Enteromius viviparus. Next base: position 9,956,674 of record JAUCNO010000548.1, on the reverse strand, counting down.
CACTTGAGACCCCCTTACATTTTTCATTCTGTTATATTGCAGCCATTTGCTGAAATCATTTTTTCCCTCATTAATGAACACACAGCACCCCATATTGACAGAAAAAGACAGAATTTATTACATTTTTGCAGATTTATAAAAACAGAAAAACTGAAATATCACATGGTCCTAAGTATTCAGACCCTCTGCTGTGACACTCATATATTTAACTCAGGTGCTGT
>JAUCNO010000548.1:9936604-9956353 GCA_032353835.1 Enteromius viviparus | reverse complement strand
TGTGAACAAATTAACCATTAATTAATGCTTAACTAATGCATTATTTTGGACCCCTATTCTGAAGTGTTACCAAAAACGGTCAATAATATCTGCCAATTCTAGATTTTATAAGGTTTCAAAGTTTAAATTAGATTTTTTTCACTAGGTTAATCGATTACGCTGTTAGGCCTGCACTTTGTGTACTTTCCAGCATTCGTGCCAAAACTTATGCAGATTACTGGTATTGTTTGCTACATGTACATGTGTCTAGTTGAATATTTTTATTTATTGGCTTCTTGGTCCAACAGATCATTCCGATAGGGATAATGTGTCAAAGTTATTCTTAACATTAGTTAGTGTATTAACTTACCCGAACAAACAATGAACAATGCAATTATTACACTGTTTATTAACCTTTGTTATTGAAAATTACAGTTGTTCGTTGTTTATTCATGTTAGTTCACAATGCATTTCTAATGTTAACAAGCACAACTTGTGAAATTAATTAATATTATTACTAAATGCTGTAGAAGTATCATTCATTCTTAATGCATGCTACTACTGTTGCTACCAAAGCTAATTAATAAACTTTATTGTGAAGTGTTACCTGTATGGCTTTATGATTAACACTTAAGAACTCAAAGGCTAAATTAGAATAACAATTATTTCAGGGAAGAAATTAAACTTAAAATAGTTCACCCAAAATGTCTTTTCTCATGTAGTTATAAATCTGAATGCCTTGTTTTTCTCTGTGGAACATGAAAGAAGATCATTTTACTCTGAATTTGTTTTAGATTGCAGTTAGTCAACAGACAGTCAAAATGTCTTCCCTTATATTCCACAGAAGAAAGTAAGTCATACAGATTTGGAATGATATGCAGGATGACAGCATTGTATTTTTTAGGGTAAACTAACCTTTTACATTTTAAAAAACGGATGTAGACTGAAATTACAGTCTATGATTTTTGTCCAAAATGAAACATCTAAGCTAGAAAAAAAATGATGCAGAAAGACAAATTAAGTTTAAAATGATTTCCATTACTGTCTGAAATGTTAGAGTTGACATGTTTCTCATAAATCTGTATAAGTAGCAAATAAAAATCCATCTGATTTGGTGTGAAACATATGTGGACTTTGCCGGTGACTCGATCACGTTGGGTGTTTGATATAAACAATCTCCTGAAACATTGTCAGCCAATCCAGCATGAGCCTGTGCTCCGCTTATAAATCTGATCATGTATTTGGTCCGCATGAGGAACACCTGCCTCGAACGGCAGGAGATTTACTATGAATTAAATTGTAAAGGGTCCATATATTGTGTCAATAACAGTTTTTCTCTTGTTCTTATACTATATAAGACTTGCGTTTGTTCTTTCAAACTTTCTATGTGTTTTTCACTGTGGTGAGCGTTCATCTCCCTTCCTCCTTTTCTCCCTCTCTCTATGTTTCTCCTCTTTGAGCAGAACTCATTAGGATTATACTGGCAGTGATTCCCAGGGAATGTCATCTCTTCCTGCAGCCAGGCCAATCTTCAGCGTTAGCCATGGCCGCCAGGTAATATCCCTGCCCATTTTCTGCCCTACTGCCCGCTGTTTGGAGGGGAATAGGATGGGGACACATATTGAGAGAGAATTCCAAACTTCTAACACCCGTCACTGTGAAAGAAACACAGATCAGAAACGGTCAAACACTGCCTTTTCTGAAGCAGCCTTGTTTAAAGTTTTTAAATTGCTTTGGTTAAACCATCAATAATTATTGACTTTATATGTAAAGATAAAGAAAAAAACTATTAACATTTATTGTGGAATTTATTTATTATTATTTATATATTATGCACCGATACTGAATGTTAAAATAATCTAATTTTAAAACAAAAGAGTAATTAAAAAGCAAATACAATCTGCTAATTAGTATTAAATTAATATTATATAATTAATTTAAGTGTAAATATAAGTAAAGTACTATTATAATTGGAAAACACTTATACAATTTAAATGAACATTAATTACTTTTGTTTTCATTTATTTGCTTTTTTTTCTTTCTCTCTTGCTTTAACTATTTCCCAATGGAGTCCACGTAAATTTAGAATGAAGGAGATGGATGAAAAGTTCCAAATTCAGCGGAGGGAGATGTTTAAAGCCGAACAGTTTTAAAAGAGTTGGGAATTTTGCCCCTGCTATCATTCAGGCCCAGAAGAGACTGCTAAGGTCATCGTGGTGGAAAAACTTTGATCTTCCCACTCATTTGATCCTGAGCACAAAAGAGGAATGACTAGGCTTGAGAATGGATGGCAGAGGACCGTTTTAGCAAATGCTGCTGTAGTGTTTGGTTTATTCAGGCCCTGTCACATCTGCAAAAATACAATATAGGCTAAAGAAATGAAATGTTTTCACAGTCCGCCATATATGATGCTTAGTCCTTACATTTTTAGTTTCTGTGATGAAAAATGTCAACTTTGTCTCTCTCTCTCTCTTATTTGTAAAATAATACATTTTTAAGTTATATTTTTTCAGTTATACGTGTTATTTTCGGCCTGTCACGGTCATAAATTCTGACCTTATTTTTATACTTTACTCAGAAACATAAATAGGCTAATATGTTAAGGAATATTGTGAATATTGTATTTTTAAATTTATATATTTTTCTCTTTAATCTTATATATTATAATATCCTGTAATATGCAGCTTGATATTTGACTGTCTTTGTGTACCTTACAGTAGTTTTTGTGTAAATTTTTCATGTATTTTCTCTTTCCACAGAAATAAAGTCACTTCTCATGCTAAGACTACATTTACCATGTATGAAACTCTTATGACAATAATGTGTGTGTGTGTTTTAGCATTGCGTATTAATCCTTGATTTTTATTTGGTAACATTCTCACATTTCCCTTATTTGAATGACAAATTGTGACTGAAATTGAAACTGCATTTATTCCAATTGGATCAAATAACATTAATAACGCTTAAAACTCACAGCAGGCCTGCTCAAAATGCAGCAACATTCACTATTTATCTCCTTTTTGAAAATTTCAACATGCATCCTTTTCTAAGACACTGCTGAAATCTCTCATGCCAAAAGAGAAAATATTCAGCTGTGTGGCAGCTGAGGGAAAATTCTGTTACTTATAGACCGAGCTTAAAGCAACAGAGCCACATTTGTGTTATTTTAGCAATCTAATATCTGGCCAACATTAATGCCTAAGAGCTAAATCAACACCCTAACCAAACAAAGAGTGCTTCAGTCTAAAGTAACGCATTGCCTTTTCCCTTTACTCCAACCTTTTCCTTTTTAAGGGGGGCTGTCTGTGGCAGCATCTGCTGTTCCCCTGGCCACGTCTGGGGCCTGTATTAGTATCATTTTAATGTTAAAAGCAAAAGAAGGGCGGGGGACGAGCCTCAAAAGGGTGGTGGGTGTTTTAACAGACTCAAACTGAATAATGTGCGTCAGTAATAAGGTCGAGAGCAGAGCCTGTAGCCCTGGGCTTTGACCGTCTCAGTGACCTGATTATGTCAGCCAGTGTCAGCCGCCACGACACTACAAACACAGCGCATCCCATCAACGGCATCGCCATGCCGATATGTCCAGCCAAGCCCTGCAGGCACCTTCGGTAAAGACAAGGCCATACCAGTTTGTTAGGTAACGTCTACCATACACATGCATACACTTGGCATTTTCTTATATGAGTGACAATTTATCATAAACCGAACAAGTAGAAAATATAATTCATTTTTCATATACTGTAGACAACAATTGTGCATGAATCTTAATTCAACAAATAAAACAACAACAACAAAAAAAACTTGAGCACAAACTGAACAGTATTATATGTTTATTTCATGTATTTTATTGTGTAATAAATATATACTTATATATATATATATATATATATATATATATATATATATGTTTTACGTGGTCAGTTTTCTACTAGATTGAGTTGGTTTTGACGCATTGCATTTGATGTCAACAAAAAAAAATGAAGATCATTTTCTCCCCCCCTTTGAAAGTTGATAAGTCGATTTATTGTACTGTTCTCACTGTGCACGATTATATGGCTCCTTTTACATATAAAATGGCATTAGATATTTTTGATTACATTTACAGCCAAAACTGTTAAAAGCATCCATAAAGCCTTCAATATAAGCGGGTAGGCTACATAAAGAAGCCCCCAGCGTGCGATTTCTCAAACAATGCTTTCTGTCGTATTACAGAAGAGAAAGTGTCAATGCGAGGAGGGGAATGAGACAAGGGTTAAGGTAAATAATGCCGTCTGTAGCGTGAAAGGGCACATTGGCTATACAATCTTTCCTTTAATATGGGAGCGGTGCGCACCTGCGATAAGATGATTCATTAGATAGGGCCCTGGTCTGACAAGCCTCATCGTTCAAGCCTCTGGATACTGATGGAACAATTCTGCAGCCGGCCCCGTAAATATGACAAGGTCAGCATTTTATCCCCTGCACTCCCACACTGCTGTCCAATCTAAACACAACGCCCCTCTCGGGCTCGCTCTATCGGGGCTAAAGACGGGGCACGAAGGTCAGTACTCAAAACTGGATCTGAGTATCTGGGTTACATTATACTAATAAAGGAAATTGTGTTCGGACCAGTTCAGAAGACTGTTTACTTGTCCTTCGACTTGCAGTCCTGTGATTAATGTGCGGCAGACATCAGCTTACATGTGCATTTTATATGTGTACCAACGTTTAAATGTGCTGCGTGCGTGTATATAGGTACCTGTCCTTGTGCATTGGTGACCAGTTGCCCAGTGACCCCCTGAAGGCTTGAGAGAGCATTACCAAACACCTGTGACCCGGCGATTGAACCCATCGCTGCTGCTGCGGCCACCGCTGCCTGACTGGCCAGAGGGTTGAGCTGAGGATTGAACACAAAATTAAAAATCATTCAGCCGATTGGTCAGAGGCATTTTTAGATCTTAAATGAGGTGATTTAAATGCAAGAGATACAAAGATACAGAACAAATTATACTTAGTTAAAAAAGAACTTGTTTACAAGAAACAAGTACATAGCATCAATCTTTTGACCATTATTGACTAAAAATAAATTATAATGATGATCAATGAACGTTCCATGAATGAACAAAATGGATAATGATTAATGAATAACCATAACTATTATGCTATAGCCTATGTCACTATACAATCACTTTTAAAAGGCATTTATTCATTTATTAATTCAACAAATTAACAAAGACAATTAACTTTTTTACAATAATGAATATAACTTAAAGTAAAAATAAACAAACATATGGTTTAATTTTGTTTTGCTTTATTATCATTATTATTATTAATTAACTTTTCTACTAAGTCTACCAGGGGTGGGTCTAAATTTGCACAGTCACTTTTTATATTCCTGTTATAAAAGAAGAAAATTAAATTTAAAATTGTTGACTTCTTTATTCTAAATGACAGTATGCTTTTTTTCTTTTGAGAAAAAATAAATACGAAATAACATGAGCTTACAACGGCTTTACAACGGAATTAATTTTTAAAAATGTATTTTTTTATTTTTTTTTAATTCCCCACATTATTAGGTATCAAACCTCCAAAAACATAATATTTTTCTACATCAGAGCTTTATTGTTTTTTAATATTTAGGCACCCTTTTTTATCCCAATAACAGACAAAATAGGATTGGTTTACTCTTATTCTATTCCCTGTGCTTTGCATGGCGATTTGCCATTGTCGAAAACACACACGCCAGCACACATACAAACGCACAGGTGAATAAATCAAGCTAACCTCCTAATAAGCCGGGTGAATGCAGTGCTTATTTGGTTGCAGTGCTGCAGAATACAGGCTTATTAGGTTCTTTAAGTAGATCAAGAGCTCACGCAGGACTGCACACAGACTCCCCAATTACTCATCACAATGAGGCAGTAATGGAAACAGCGCTCCAAGCAGACAGAGGAGAACAGGGAGCGGTGACAGCAGGCAGAAAGAGTAAAAAAGACAGCATATCCTAATGGCAGTCAACAGTGATACAGACAGCAGGTTATTTCTGAAATCAAATTGCTACTCTTTTTTTGACAAGTTCTGAGTTTGCTTTTGCTATGAATCACGAAGCGTATAATCCCAAAAGATGCTGTCAGAACAAGAGTTCACAGGTGTACGGCGATGATATTTTTGATGCCACTGTGCTTAAAAGGGATAGTTCACCCTGTAATTAAAATTCTGTCATTATTTATTCCCCCCCACAGTTTTCTAAATCTGTATGACTTACCTTCTTCTGTATAACATGAACAGAGCAATTCTGAAAAATGCATTGGTTGCTTTTTACCAATTAATTTAACCAAAGTCTCTTATGCACAGTAAAAACAGTATAACACCGAAAAATATACTAGTTGAAAAATTATAGTTTAAAACAACTATTTTATTCTTGACATATATTTTAAGCATTTTAACATTCATACAATGTATTTATGTAATGGCAAAGCCAAACTGACACTGAATTATTAGAAAGCATGCTGATTTGGTGCACAAGAAACATTATTATTATCAATTTTAAAAGCTGCTGTGCATTTATTTTTGTAGAAACATTTTTTTGTTGTTGTTGTTGTTGTTTTCAGGATATCAAGTTCCAAAATACAGTATTTATTTGAAATAGAACTTACTTAAAAGTCTTTACTGTCACTTTAATCCAAAAGTAAAAAAACTAAGTTTTTGTTTACATAATATACATGTGTATATTGTATATATTTATTATGCATCCATAAATACACACAAACAAATATTTAAAAAAACATTTACATGTATATATTTATATTCTTATTGTATATTATTGTATATATAGTATATATAAATGTATTTAACATAAAACACAATTTTTTTTTTATAAATATATCATGCATTTGCTCGTATTTATATATGCATAGTAAATATAAACACATATATATAATGCAAAAAAAAAACTTATTTTGGATGTGATTCATCTCGTTGTTTGACAGCGCAACTTTTTATCAATTTAAAATGCATCCTTGCAGAATAAAAGCATTAATTTATATATATACATATATTTATATTTATATGATACATATACCTATGTAGTGGGTCACAAACACTTCAAACTAATCAGTTTGTTAATCAACAGAATCACAATGATTTGTTTCTTGAGTTTAACTCAATTAATCCAGTTCAAGTTTGCACACTTGTGCCAGAATATTCTTTTTTTTTTTTTGTAAAAAACGAAGGTCTGTAATGACATGAGGACGAGTAAATGACGATAGCATTTTATATTTTGGGTCAACTAAAGAAGTTGCAGGACAAAACTAAGGAAGTAACCACGTCTAACAAATTTCATCCCATATTCTCCTACTGTTTCCTGTCTTCTATGTCCGCACCCCCCATCTCTCAGCGGGGGCCATTCAGCTTTGTTAAAGTGAGAGCATTCAGCTGCCATTCATCTTTCATCTTATCACACCATCATATATTACCAGGGTCTCTGAAATCAAATGATGAGAAAATACCACGGAGCGATCAATACTTTTTCATTGACAGTAAAGGTTAAGCACATTAAGAATGACACCGCATTTGTCTTATGAAATCATATTTCATGTTGGTGGCCTAAAATTGGCTGAGATTGATACCATGTCCCTTGGACTGAAAGTCACCCTTTTTTTTATCACTAATCACAGAAATCGCCTCTTTGTGGCCGCCGTTTCTTTGTCCTTCTGCAAAAGTCAAGTGCCAGTTGATAATATCAGCGACCCAAAATGTTAAGGGCAACGATTTTAGCTCCTCAATGCCTCACCATGTGGCTATTGTGAGCGGTAAAAGCTCTCAGAGACTTCAGGACATTTCAGCCTTTCATCTTCGGAATTTGTCAAGAGATTTGCAAATGATTCTTCTGTATGCAGAGGCAGTAGGAGAAGCTACTTTTAAAACAAGCACACGTAATAATATTTCCTGCCGAGTAACCCAGTGACACTGTGAATGCTTATTCTGTTAAATAGAAAAGCAGAATAGCTTTGTGATGGCAGGAAAGGTGTCTGCGTATGAAGCATCTTATCTCGGACTAACATCTTCAGATAATAAAAACATGTATTTCTGAGAGGGGGTGAGATGCAGAGAGAAAGCGCACACGAGAGAGAGATGGACAAGGATGGCAATATCAAGCAGGGATTGAATTCATAGATAATCCTCTCACCCTATCTGAGGGCAAACACTCTCTCTTTCTCTCCCCTTCACTCTCTTTCTGATGGAGTAGATGAAACGCGTTCTCCTGGAATGATAAGAAGGCCGGTGAATTATATGAGCTGATACATATAGGATCATCTTCAGTGATCCACTGACATCTGAATCTGCTTTAGTTCATTTCCTAGCTTAACTTGAAAGAGTCAAACATGATCTTAGAGAAAGTATCTTGTGGCTTTATGCTCACAGCTTCCAAATTGTAGTCTATTTGCTTTTGAATTGATCATTATTGACTCATATTGGATACTTTTTAATATTGCAAGTTAATTTTTTAGATTTAAACATTCAGATTTGTCATCATCTGACATACGAATATGGATTTTACATGCTTGTACTCAATAATTCTTACGTCTCACTTGGGATGAAACAAATTCATTATTTAATAATGTTGTGAATTTATGCATCAATTATATCTTTTAAAAATAATGAGTTGAAATTTTAGATATTTGCCACTGTGGTCTTTGGCTTGCACATCTAAGGTTTGCACAATTGCATGTAAAACTGTTTATATTTGTTTCAGAATTGATGAAATGCAGCATTAGTTGAATACCTTAGTTGAATAATTGAATTAAATAAACAAATAATTGGACTGAATGAATAAATGTGACTTGAATTGACAATAAATTTATATAACATAGACTTTAATACTGGTATTTTATCCGTTACTGGCAATTATATCTGCATAAATCAGAATTTTCAATGACATTTATAGTTTATATTTAAACTCTTAATTAAGCGGAAGTTTAAGATTAAGTAAATGCAATTTGCTTCACGGTACGCCACATTTTTGGCATATATGTTTGGCATATATGGAAAAGGTTCAGTTATTGTTTACTGTTTCATTCTTGGCATTTTAGGAGCGATCAATAATATTTAAGCCCATTATAAAACACTCAGCAGCACAGCGGGGCAGATTAAGAGTCCGTAACTTGGGGGGCTGCAAGAAGGAGACATGGAGAATGTGTGGATTGCTGGGGATTGCAGTGTTTGTCATCTAAACAGGTGATTTTCCGGCAGGCTGCCTCCACTTGGAGCCATGTGGGGAGGCAGGAAACCGCGTTACCGCTCCACTATTTGTGTTGATTGTATCTTTGTGAGTGGATCTAAACAGCTGGCTTCCTTTTTACAAAAAAGCAGCAGGTAAACCTCTGAGTAAATGTGACAAAACGCCTGCTCTTTCTCTGTCTCTTTTTCTCCTGTTAGGTTAAAGTTGGGTTTCATAAAGAAGACTCGTTCTAATAAGTTTCAAATTTTTCCGAATGTTGTTGTCTCTTAAGCTCACCAATACTGCATGCTACAATTAAAAGTAACTTTTTTTCTTTTTAAAATATATTTTAAAATATAATTTATTCCAGTGATGGCAAAGCAGCCATTAATCAAGTCTTCAGTGTCACATCATCCTTCAGAAATCATTCTCATTTTGTTGTGAAAGAAAGAAAGAAAGAAAGAAAGAAAGAAAGAAAGAAAGAAAGATGTTTTGCGCCTCTTGGCAAAGCGGGTGAGTAAATTTTAAACTCTATTAAGTTCTGCGAGGCCTGCAATGGTTGTTTGACCAGCGGGGTCAGATGGAGCAACAACCCATGTAATCTCCTAAACAAGGGAAAAAACAGCTTGCTGTTACCATGGCAAGGGACTTCTGGACATCAAAGTGAGCACTCCAAAAGCTAGAGTTTATTTTCCGCCTGTTCCGTTCAGACTGCAAATTTAGACTTAATCGCTTTCTCTGCTAATACAATAGGAAGAGGCAAGCCTCAAGGGACAGGCTTCTGCTAACAGTAAAGGTAAAAAATAAGCTAAAACACTAACTTCAAAAATGAAAAAAGGTTTAAAAAACATGATGGAGGTGAGACAACTACATTAGAAAATCCATAAAATAAAGTTCATATTACATATTTGTATTGTAATTTATTAATCAGTAATTTTGCCATGCAAAAAAATAAAAAATGCAACGGCTTTAAAATGTGTTTCGCTGAATATTAAAGTTGTTGATTGTTGTAATTAATTGGGAAATAAAAAATACTTAAATTGAAGATATATTATCTGAAAATGTTACCATTGAACTAAATTTTAAAAAATGTCAAGGATGCTATGAAAGTCTCCATTCAGTCAAGGACTGTCATTAAGCATTTAAAGATCAAATAAAGGTTATTTTTGAAGAAAAAAACATTATTTAAGATATGTTATCTGAAAAACAGAAATACTTTTTTTTTTAATTCAAGGTTTAGCTTTTCTTTGTCAGTTAAATGGGACAACAAACAATAGATTCAGTGTCTGGACAGATCTGACAAGGACTGCTATTAAACATCTGAAACGCCGAAAGAAAATTGTTTTTGCATCATAGCTATTCCTAAGACGATCACACCTCTCTTTCACCCTTTTTTCTTTTCCCCCTCGCTCTCTCCATCTCTCTGTTTTCGCATTATAGAGAGTGGACATAATCAGAAGTGACACATCTGAGCATGCTCACAGTCTCCCCAGCGTCACTGCCAGACCTTATGCTACCTCCTTCAAAAAACCCTCTCTTTCTCCCACGTTCCCCAGCCTGGAGCCTCCCCTCTGCCCGGGTACATCAAAACACCATTAGACTGTCCCAAACACCTCAGCTCCCCTGTTGGACCCCTGGAGCACATCACCTGCCGTCTCCTCTGGACTCCTCACACTACCAGCGCTACTTACAGAGCCCCATTTCACCTTCCCATTGACAAATAAATAAATAGCTGGGAGAAAAACAGAAATATACCGACTCGAGGGAAGAACAGGTGAGAGTAAAAAGCTGGAGGAAGAAAAACAGGAATAAAGAGACGTGCAACGCTCTAAAGTTGATGAAGCTAAGCTGGAAGTCTTGGGTCAGCCCTCCCATGATGCACTGCGCTGAAAACTGTGTGGCGCCTCGTATTCACTCACGCACACAAGGGCTGTTTAAAATGCTGCACTTCATCAGATAAAAAGCACAACTGTTGGGAAAAGAGGGGGCAAAAGGGGTCACGTTTAACGGGCCAGAATGCAAATGACAGAGGAACAAGGAAGGAAATTAATGACAAATGCACCTATAAAGATGTGATGAACTGCCCAGTGCTGACCGTCAATCATGTGACTCATTAACTCCAGGCATAATTAACTGCTTTTGGTGTCATTATATAAAATCCTGCTTCTATAACTATAGCCCTTAAAATCCATATGAGAATTTTAAGCCATCAGTCTTCCTTGCTCTATTTTCGCTGCAAAGAGGCAGTCCTGGATAACCCTCCAGTACGGTTTGAATAAATGTATAGTTTATTTATATATTTACAAATTCCGTCTTTTCTCATTTTTCCTATTGAAAAATTACCCCAAATCTTTTTTTGGCCACATTTCCATGTGATTGATTAATGAAAATGGTTGCTGCAAAACTAAAGTTCCAAGCAAAACTGCTGACTGCAGTGTTACCCATACAGCCCTAGTATTTCCGCAAGAAAAAAAAAAGTTCTAAACAGTATGACTTGATACTGTTGGACCATCAGTTTTGTGAAAAGTTGGTATTATATTTCTAATGCCCACCTGAGACCAGGTTTCCATCAGATTTTTAATCTCCCCTTTAATTTCCTGTGATAAAAAAAAATCAAAAATAATAAAAACATCAAAAGCTAAATGATCAATGGTTGTTTGTCTTTAAATGACTCGAGGTAAAGTATTGCACATCTTAATCTAACTGACAAACTACAGAACAGCGCGTCTCTGTTTGAGGAAACTTCAACTGTTTTAATTCATCATGTCAAATTCTCCTCTCCGGCATTTAAACAGAATGCCATCTCTTTTCACTTGCTGTTGTTTGACATACAGATCCAGCATTTGAATGACTTTAATATTGGCTTAATCAATGGCTGGTGATCTTTTGATGGCCTCTATTCAATAAAGCCCAGCGTCAGCTGTGTGTGAGTTTCATAACTAGAATAATGGTAAATGATTACTCCTCCGCATGGCGTCTCAGAGTGAGCCCAGCTAATGAAGAGAAATGGTTGGGTTTGGAGCTGGGGCTGCCAGCTGCCATTTGAGAACTCGGAGCACCGAGATTAATGGTGACTGAGCAGGGCTCTGTGGCTATGATGTGGTCAGAGGTTCGATCGATAATACACAAACACAAACCTGACCCACGCATACATTTATATGCACACACACACACACATGCAAATACACTAAACTTTCACACAAACACTCATCCCTAAGTGGAGTGATGAAGCGACAACATTTGGACACAACATTGATCAGATTTTTCCCTGTGTTTTTCTGGCCAGTTTGCAGGGCTTTGAACAAACACTTGTTCAATGTGTTAAATCATATTATTAATGCGTTTTCCTTACCCACAACATTATCCTGTGTTAACATGCCTCATTTATTACTTTCATGAGATGTGTTTAGGAGCAGGTTATGCAGCCATTAATACTGCAGCAAGGAAAAGGAGTAGCTTTGAAAGAAAAAAAGGGCCCAGGACAGAACCTTGAAGATCACCCTTATTATTTAGTAAAAAAGAGAGGAAGAGTGAGGAAGCAACAGAACAGCAACAGTTAAATCACTCTTAATTTATGTACAGGTCAACATGATTACATTTCCACGTTTGTTTTTATTTTAGCAATAGGATATGTGTACAGCCTATATTAACCTGAATAGGGAATATTAACAGCTCCAAAACAGAAAAAAAAAAAATTAAATTACGTTTTTTTATTGCTATCTTTTATTATTATAATCATAATGGATTTTTAATAAAACTGGTTACTCCAAATATGCCGAAAATATTAGATTACTTATTTTAAATTGTCAAATTTAAATGTCTACAGAAGTCTTTTATTTTTTTACTAGGTGCCCCAGAGCTTTTTTCTCCTGAAAATAATCCCTCATTTTGGGTAAATAAAAAGTTGCTTTGCTTTTAGCACCCAGATTTTCCTCACTGGCTGCATCACATGCTTTATAATTATTCATACCAAACGCTGTGCTGCTGTTGATGGGCAATAGTCTTATTTTCTGCTTCAGTCACCAGTGCACATTTGTATTTTCATATAGTGGGAGTTTCGTTATGTAAGCCAATTTTCTGCCTTCTTAAGAAAGACTGTCTATTGGGCTGCATTAATGAGTGAGTGAATGAGTGAGAGAGTGAGTGAGAGAGAGAGGGGAAGAAGGAAGAGGAAAAAAATAGAAGGTTTCGAAGAGAGACCATACAGGGCATGGATAAAACAATGGAGGGAAAGAAAAATTAAAGCAGAAAAGAGATTAAATATTTCTTTGCCATTAAGACAACCTGTTCCAAAGAAAGTACAGTGTTAAAATCGAACAAAACACAATAAAAGAATTCTAATTATTAATTAATTATTATTAATTATCCTACAACCTAATTACACACTCTTTAGGCAACCTGTTCCACAGCAAAACGTTTAAAGACATTATTAATGTTAACATGAAACGCTGCAAAGTTTTATTATGTACTCTACCAAGTGAAGTGGGATATTCAGAAAAAAAAGGGCAGGGCTTGACTTTATCCAGTCGGAATTGATTGGATTGTGAAAATTGCTCTCTGCTGATAAATAGTTGGACCTGAGTTGCTAAAAATTAGGTTTTTTTGGGTGTTGCTTAAGAGGCAGATGAAAAAATACAGGGAAAAAAATATTTTTGGGGGTTGGGGGGTCCCTGCGAGATGAAAACTTGTTTTTAGGGTGCATTACGAAAGACAATATCGACGTGTGTGTGTATAAGTGTGAGCGTATGAGCATATGTGCGTTGCAAGGGTGCCTGACCTTGGCAGGGATGGGGCTTCAGGAGCGAGCTGTAATAATGGCTGATTGCCGGGGAATGGTGGAGAATGGACAAAGATAGAGGGAGGTAGATGAGAGGAAAGAAGAAGAGAGGAGCAGAGAAATAGAAGGGATGGAGGAGAAGAGGCTGGCCTAATTGCAGCACTCGTGGGTCTGAGTCTCCCATGGCACACATCAGTACATCAGAAGGGGTGTGTCTTAAAGCAATGGGCGAGTGGGAGAGAAAGTGGGGGTAAAAGATGGACAAGTAAGGGCACAGTACAGTCTAGAGAGGTTGAGAAAAAGTACGAGCGAGTGAGAGAGACAGAAAAGGGGTTAGGTGAGAGGAAAAGGGGAGAGCGATGAAAGTTAGGAAAGGCAGAGCAAGACGGAGAGAGCCAGAAGAGACAGGGGTGAGTCGTCCATACGTTGAGGCAGTAAATTGGCGTTGGCTGAATACCAGGCAGTAGCCTGTAATTACTGCTGTAAGACTCCGGGTCGGGGGTCCAAGCAGACCCTTACAGTCACTCTTTCTGAGAGAAGGGAGAGAGATAGCTAAGCCCGAGGTGGTCTATAATACCTAGAGAAAACAGTCTGTTATAGCTGTCTTAATGCCAGTTATTGAGGCAGTGCAGATTCAGAACGACGTAGATGTACATAATTTGAATTTACGCATCTTACAGTACCTCATGGGTAGGGGCTTTGCTTATTTTTGAGTAAATTAAGCCTTTAAATGTCTTTAAAAAAAGTTATTATTTTACATAATAAAAAACTATATTGCACCAGAAAAAGGCCAGCAATGAACGTACATTTTCGGCATTAGAATGGTGTTGTTTTGGATAACTGTCCAAACCTTGACCCTAAAAACTGTACAGACAAACACCCAGACAGGAGATCTCTCTCTGTTTCTCCTGTCTCTCTCTTTTTCTGTCTTCCTGTCTGCCCTGGAACTATGGAGGTAGACGCTATGGCAAGGTCAAGGACTGTTAAACTACAGAAGCTTTACATGCTGGGAAATGCATTAAATTGGTCACAAAGTAGCGGTAAACACATTTATAATGTTAGAAAAATCTATTTCAAACAAATATAGTTCCTTTGGAATTTATATTCTTCAACGAATCCCGTAAAAAAAATTAGCATGTATTAGTTTCCACAAAAAGCAGAGCAATCATTCGTCACAAAATAGTCACAACATGAGCGTATATGCTGTATATGTTCTTATATCAGTATGCCCTGCTTGTGTGTGTGTGGATGGTCTTCCCTGCTCTCTTCTCTCTCTCCCTGTGTGTCACAGATCAGTGTGTGCGTGTGGCTCAGGGCTGATGTAAGCCAGTGGAGTGGCAAATTACAGCAGACCTACAGCTGTAGGCTGACATTATGATTAATTTGATCAGTAATTTCTCCTGTTTTTCATTTTAATCGCTGTGACCATTCTGCTGTGGCAGGTCTCTCAGATCTAATTAAGATCAATTCCGGTGTAACCGGCTTGCCCGCCGAGCTGCCCCCTCCTCCTCAAATCCCCGAGTCCCCTCAGCGTGGAGAAACCCCGTCGCTCCAATCAATCAGCACCTGCAAATCCAGCCACCCCGCTAATCAGCCAATTAACACACTTAGGCAAATTTTATAATCTCCACCGTCTGGTTGTCGTCACAACAGCCTGTCTCTACCTCCCCTGATTCTTTTTATAATGCTGCTCCTCAAAAGCAGAGTTTGCTGCGAGGTAAAAGAATCACAGAAGATGGATATGACTTTGAAACGTTGGGATTAAATGATTATGATAATATTTTGATAACAGTGTTGTAGAGTAGCTAAATAAAAGTAGCAATGGCACTAACAAAATAAAATAAAAACAGGCAGAGGAATGCATTTATTATTTTAGTGTTTATATATGAAAAACGCAAATAACAGAAATGCAGGAAAGCATGGTTATTTTAAAGGGGAAATGTTTAGTAAATTCAGCAAGCAAACTAAAAAAATTAAATAAAATAAAACAGTCAACTGTGTCTGAAACAACATTGTAGGGACAAAAACAATAGATACATTATTAGAAATTATTTTCAGTTCCATTAAGAAAAGAAAGTTATAAAGTAGATAGTTAATATGTAGTACATTTGTTTTATTTTTTAGCAAATCAGTCTGATTCAATGAACGGTTGATGCACAGTTTATTCCTAGTTTACATATATATTTATATAATACATTTATAAATTGAATGATGAATGCCACATTCATCCAAATATACTGTAGGCTTTTTTAATGGTTTTCATTAGGAATGCTAGTTTTGTTAGAATAAAATAAAGGAACAAGCATGAATCTTCACTGGCTAAATATTACTGGCTACAGAAAAATATTACTGGAAAATCCTAAAATTGAACTGTCTAAATGAACTCAGGGTCAGAGACATACAAAAACAACTGTCTGAACTTTTGACCAAATAAAGAAAAAGACGAGACAAAAAAATGGGAGAGAGACAGAAGGAGAGAGAGTGAATGCGGTGAGCACTTAGCTTCGTACACTAGACACACTGACTGTGGTATTATCAGAGTGGGATGCTAACACGCTGTCATGTTGTCAGTTTAGAAACAGAAGGCCTCTATCGGTGCCTTTAGGTGTCTTCAGATAATAGGAGACCTGTCTGCCCTCCCTTACTAGAATGATTACACCCAAAGAGAGGAACGGGAGGCAAGAGAAACTAAGAGGGCGGGGAGCTACCTGTGTGACCAGAAGGGATAATTATGACAGATCCTGGAAATACACATTCCCAAAATTCTGTAGGTGTTCGCAATGTCTAACTGTGGCTGTCCCTAAAGGCTAGTAACAGCACTCTGGTGAAGTATACCATAACTTTTTCAAGCAGACATAGACATAAGCCCAATTACAACTCCAGCCCCACAGGACAGGCAGCCTGCAAACCCTGTCACACACACACAATCACATTGGTTAAGTGGTAATGTGGACCCCCATGAAGCGGGAACTTCAAACCCCTCCTGTCACACTCATACATGCACACTTATCACTCTCTTTTTCTCACTCTTACACACAGTGAAGGGAAAGGTAATGATGCTTTCATCTCTAGTGGCACTATCTCTTTGGATTATCAAGAGGTATAACTCTTAGCAGTACAATCTAATCATGGACTATGGGGATAAAATCAGAAAGTACAGCTCAAAAACCTATAGAAACTCTTTTTTTTTTTTTTAAGTGTTCCTCAAGGGTTAGTAATTGAAATCAAACGCCTCATACCTAAAAAAAACAGTATTTGTAAAAGTTCGACTTACACACCCCAGTTGTTCCTCAAGGCTCTGTCCTGGGTTCAAATGAAGTTTTTGCCTTTATTTAAAGCAGTACATCTTTAGAAGCTTTTAAGGTTGTCACAATATCTTCAAGGACATTTTCTATGACTTTGAAAATTGGCCTACATTTTTATTTATTTAACTGGCTTTGTTAGCTGTGTTTCAATATTCATTTACTTTGTAAAAAGAATAATGCATAACTATTATTTTTTTCTGATACTGAATAGCTGCTTGTACATTTGCCCTTACAACAGACACAATTACAACACATCTACATGATATATATTCCATCCACAAATATATATTAAAATCTGTGTGCATATCATACACATTTCAGACAATTCAAGAACATCTAGACCTGAGAATGCATCCAGCCAAATAAGGTGGCCAACATCACGCATTAAAGATTTTGTTGGCTCCATTGCCACTCCCTTTCCATTTACTCTATTCTGAATCATGTATCGGAAAGGCTTGATGATAACTTGACAGATCGAATCAGGTGTGCTTCAACTGCAAATGAAGAAATATATGGCTGCCCTTTCCTAAGGAATCCCTCGGAAACCACTAGTTCTGGGCTCTGGAGACCATTAAGTGTGGGGCCCCATAGGATGCAGCTAGTGAGTATACAGGCTGGGCAGAGGGACAGAAGGTGAAATAAATGACTAAACTGATGGCAGCCATAAAAAGGGGGAAGGGGAAGTGGGGTTGTGGTACAGCACAGAGCAATAAGGGCTGTGACGCTGATGAATGCGAGGAAGGACGGAGAGGCGACCCTGGCCTCTCTCAAACCGAAATGAAACCACTGGGACATGTAGGGAGGAGGGCATGTTATTAGTGACCGACTGAGCTAGATGAGAAGAAGAAGAGCAAGAACAGATGGATAGACAGATACACTAAAAGAATAAGATATTAAAATATCATTTACAGTATATTTGTCATTCTGCGTAAAAATTAGCATCACATATGATAAATGTCAGTAAAGTTGTACACAAAGTTGCAGTCATTTTTGCAAATAAGTTTTAATAAATGATCACTTTAATCATTTGAGTGCTGAAAGTTACTTTTTTAATGTAAAAAAATTTTTTTTTATGAAATAATATAAAATATTAATGTTAATATTATATTAGTATTATTGAAAATGTCAGATCAAGGCAAATTTGATATGCCATATTTCCCCTTTAAAAGAAATTTGAAAAACTAACTGAAGCAACAGCAATTCATGTGTGCCATCTGTGGGGTTTGTTTCAATTTTATAAGCCTGCATGACAATAACAGATAACAAAATAAAATATCAACAAATTCATCTTATCCAGTCAACACTGGCATATGGTTCTTTGGACTTCCCAACGCAAGATGTTATTTGCAAAATATAAAATATGTTGAAAACTAATCTGGTTCAATCGGCTGCATATACTATACATTTTCACAACATGTCAATAAGTGATTATCATAAAATTGTTTCAAATGAAGTTACACCAAAAGCATCATTACTCATAATTCAATATTCCACAGCTCTTCATTTCCAATAATAGTCTATTGCTGTCGCTAGCAAGATGGCTGGGATAAACTCTTAACAATAAACTTTCAATTTTCATTCTTTTTTCAGGGACAGGCTTGGCAAACAAGCACCTCCTCCAGAAACAATATTTGTAATATCCAAGATTTCCCCAGACAGATTCAATCATTCAATTGAATTACTGCCCCATTCTCTAACATTCATCCTAGACCTCGTCTCACTCCAGAGCTCCATTCTTCCAGACATGTTGTGAATAATGTAGAAGAATGAGTTCTTTAAGTGAGACGACATCATATTTAGGGGTCATTACATTGAGTCGATGGGTCTCAACTGCCCCCGTGCCATGCAGCACTCTGGAGCTGTTCCCCTTCACGAGTCAACTTATATTACAGCTTTAAATAACTTCACTTTTGGTGTGTAAACAAGAGGTGAACTGAGTAAGGAGCAAACACAAGGAAGGTTGCTGGCTATGGCTGTCTGGAAATATGAGGAATTTATTTTGATATCACTTTTTTCCCCCCAGATCAAAACCACCCAAAACACTGGTCTGTCATAATATACAGAAAATTTATTATTTTAAATTAGAAGTGTTAATTTGAATTTCTCCCATCACTTTAAATGTGTAAAAAAAAAATTATTATCATTTAGTATTTAAGTTATTTACATGTGGAATTGTGAATAATATAAATGCAGGAAAGAGTGGTTAATTATTTTAAAGGGAAAATATTTTGTAAATTCACCCAGTAAAATAAAATAATAAAATAAAAATAGGCAGAATAATGCAATTATTATTATAATTTTTTACATGTAAATTTGTAAAATAACATAAATGCAGGAAAACATGGTTATTATTTTAAAAGGGAAATGTTTAGTAAATTCACAAAGAAAAATTTAATTAAACGAAACGAAACGAAACGAAAACAAAACAAAACAAAACAAAACAAAACAAAACAAAACAAAACAAAACAAAACAAAACAAAACAAAACAA